>SSSI01002567.1:23711-83963 GCA_004796505.1 Oryzaephilus surinamensis
TTTTCCATACAGCCAATTTTCATCGATATCTGCTTCCAAATCGTAACAGATATCGAAACTGCCAAAATCGTACAAGTTCAAACCAGTTATGCCACTTTGGATTTTAGAACTCGAATCGACAACTAAATTCAGATAAATTTAACACATTGTCAAAGAAAAGAATTGATTTGTTTTACGTTTAACCAGAAAACTCAGAGCTGCAACACTTTGATTCAAATTTTCGATAACATTATAATATGCAGAAACACATTCGTTGGTATCTCGAAGAACTTTTGTTTCGTATTCATTTAGTTTGCTCTTGAGTTTATTCACTTTTTGATCAAGTTCATTGTTAACACTTAGTTCTTCTGCATTTAGTTGATGTACTATGCAAAAAAGCGTAATGAATATTATGGATGTTTGGTGATTCATCTTTTATCAAACAAACGTAACTGATTGACTTCAATTTTATGAGCTTCTCGTGTTATATATATCATTATCTCTGTATTGTTTTCTGATTACTCAAGTACTTAAATGTACTATTATACAAAGGTAACCTAATAGGCAAATAATCAGAAAATCTTTGAGTAGTTTAGAGTAAATCATAACTTGGGAAAACATGCTGAGAATTTTTCTAAAAAATTCAACTTATGATTTTTATCTTTCAATAGAACTGAATTTTGAGCACCTGCATGTAATTTTGATGATGTTTTTTGATAATTCTAATAAAGCTATTAATAATTCTAAAGTTCATAAGTATAATTGTTTAAATAAACAACAAAAGTAATTATTTGTGTTTATACTTTTTTACCTAGGAAACAATATAATTGTAATCGGATATCAAAAAGAATCCAATTTAATAGTAAACATTAATAAATCCAATAAAACTAATTCGTTTAAAAGAAAACTGTGCCAGTTTTGAAAAATACTCGTAAATATGAATACACAATTATGTGAGTTAAATAATTATTGAAAACAAATTGTTTAATTGTTTATAAATTTAAATTTTCTTAAAAAGACTCAATTGGCGGACACCGTTACGAAAATGGATCGATTTACGTTGGTTCATGGAACAAAAACGGTCAACGACACGGAGAAGGCCATTTATTACTATCAAATGGTACCAGATATGATGGTTCTTTCGAAAACGATCTATTCAACGGATATGGAGTTCTGTCTTTCGTTGATGGCGCCAAGTATTCAAAAATTAATCAAATTAACCAACTTTTACGCAAATGTTGTCTAGATACGAGGGTGAGTTCTTCCAAGGCTGGTTCCATGGGTATGGTACCTTTTGGAGAACAGACGGCATGCGACACGAGGGCGAATACCGTGGTGGAAGAATTTTTGGATTGGGTTTAACAACATTTAGTGATGGTACAAATGGTTTTCCACGTAATGAGGGCCATTTTCAAGATGCGCAATTGAAGTATATTAAAAAGTGTCCGGAAATCGTCGAAAAAGCTCAGAGGATTGGATTTTTGGCAAGACAGAAAGTTTGTAATTAGGCAAGAGCGTTTATTTTATAATGTTGGCAACATGTGTTAAAGTATCTCAAACATTTATGTTGCATAATCGATAAATTTGACATTGTAAACACTGTTAAACTTTTATCGTTTTACCGTCTCATTAAAATTAACAATTAAGAATATATTTAAAACTTATTTATTAATACTTAATAATATTTATAGCCCATTTATTCGAAAATATTTACTGTTTAAATGAATTTAGTTATAAGTTCGAGTATTTGAAGTTAACGACCTATATTTGATTCGAAAAATTGTGATTATTATAATGTCCGAATTAGAATTGGATGATATTTTAGTGAAAATTGGTAGTTGGAATAAATATCAATTTTACGTATACATTTGTTTAGGTTTTGCTAGTTTATTTTCCGCATTTCAAATGAGCTATATATTTACATCAAGAAATATAAAATACAGGCAAGTATTAGAGATAATAATTCAAATTTGCAGTAGTGACAAAAATGGTAATAAATGAAAATTTACCAAAAAATTTTCAACATTATAGATGCTATATAATAAATTGTGACGAAAATGAGACAAATTATAATCCAGATTGGTTGAAAAATTACGTGCCTTACGAAAATCAATTGCCAAATCAGTGTTTAGTTTACGATTTTCCTTTAAATTCGACTAAATGTCCAAATGTTGATGAAATTAATAAAAACACAACGAAGAAATGTAATTCTTTTATATACGAACGGCAAGAACCATCAATTATACAAGACGTAATTAATAATTACGATAAATTAGTTAGTTTTTTAACAATTTGTTTATAGTTTAAGCTTAATTGCAAAGAAAATTTATGGAAATTAACAATTGTGGGAACAATAAACGTTATCGGTGAAATGTTTTGCTTGTCTTACACCGGATTTGTTTCAGACAAGTACAAAAACTGTGATAAATTTTGAATAAATCTTAATTATCAAAATTTTAGATGGGGTCGTAAAACATTAATGATTTTCAGCATCTTATCAAGCACTTGCGTTGGACTTTTGCGTTCATTTAGCGTTAATTACTACATGTACGTAATTTTGGAGTTTTTAGACACATTCCTGGGTGCTGGAATGTTTGGTGCTGCCTTCGTTTTGGGTAAAATTATGAAAATTATTCACAATTAAAAAAAAATCATCAATTTTTCCAGCAATGGAACTGGTTGACTCGAAAACTCGCAACAAAGCAAACTTAATATTTTGCATAATTTTTACAACTGGCGAAATAATCTTAGGATTTGTAGCCATGTTTTCATCCACTTGGCGGCAAATGTTAAGAATTTGCTACATTACTGGATTTCTAGCCATCATTTTCATATGGTCCGTACCGGAATCAATTCGTTGGCTCGTTTCCATGAAACGTTTTGAAGAATCGAAAAAGATTTTGCACAAAATTGCGAAAATCAACAAAAAGCAAATACTACACGACGAACTTGACGCATTTCTAACCAGTGCCTTACAAAATGACCAAATCGACCAGCCGACAGATGTGAAAGAAAACATTTTCGACGCAATGAAATGTCGAACGTTGTTTCTACGTTTTTTGAACTGTTCATTCAGCTGGATTTGTTGTACGTTTACGTATTACGGTTTAACGATCCATTCAATTTCCATATCTGATAACGTTTATTGGAGTTTCATTTTTATTGTTGTTATCGAAATGCCCGCCTATTTCGTTTATTATTATTTGAATGAGAAAACTGGCAGGAAGAAATTGATGTGCCTTAGTTTGCTTGTAGGTGGCGGCTGTTGTCTGATTGTTGGGTTCATTCCTTCAGGTAAGAACAAATTCAAAATTTCCAATCAATCGTGAGTAATTAGAAAATTACACAATTCGTTTTGTATGACATTTTCGTTCACTGATTCCGATTGGGGCTCCTAAATGGATTTTAACGCTTTTCCCTGCAGACTACAACTGGTGCCGTCTTTTCCCTTTTCTACTGGGAAAGTGCTTTATAACAATGGCCTATACAGTATTATACGTGTACACAACGGAACTATTTCCAACAAGTGTTCGACATACAATGTTCTCAATTTGTTCCATGTTTGGCCGTTTAGGGTCCATGATTGCACCCCAAGTGCCATTACTGGTATTAAATGAACGAAACGAATCAACTTAACATTATTCCTAATTAATTTTTTATAGGAAAGCATAAATAAAATTTTGCCATTAGTGTTGTTTGGGATTTTAGCTGGTACTTCTGGATTATTATGTTTACTTTTTCCCGAAACGTTAAATATTAAATTACCAGACAGTGTTTCAGAAGCTGTTGAAATAAAACAACAAAATATTGATTCAAATAGCTAATAAATTATGATCTTTTTTGTATAATAAAACAATTATTACTTTCATATGTATATATATTTTGATTTGCTATTAAAAACGAATTTCAAAGTTGAATGCAATAAATAATAATAGAAAAATTTCGACATGAAATATACAATATTTGCATGCTAATTATAAAATTGTGACTGGCAATATTAATAATGGATCTGGACCAATTTTACATAAAACATTGTAACGTTTTTATCTGGTTGTTAAATAAATTTTAATTAGTATTGTTCATTTAACAGTTTATTTGTTTTTATCAAATATATGTTCATCAATATTTAAAAATGGGCCGTTTAAATGGCGAATAAAACAATATAACATGATATTATTTATATGGAATGAAAATTTTTCTAATGAAACCTGTTCGTTTTGTATAATTGAATAGAAATAAAGCTCACACCAATTTTGTCGAGTAGTTTTTTATGTTTCGACCGCCTATTGGGAGATTTTTTCCTTTTTCGATACCTACCTAACCCCTGGTTCACACATTAACACGTGGTGTTAACATTGTTCTGCCCCATCATCATCGAAATACTTAAAATACAAAACTGGCCAGACAAATACAAAATGTTGAATTTAAATTATACAACACATATTGTTTGAAAATTGCTTTTAAATGTTTATGTTTCTTTTTTTCTGTTCATTGTGTCTGTGTTGTGTTAGTGCATAATTTTAACATAAATTTTATTATACTGCCTCAACAAATCTTTATTATATGCCTTATTGTTGTACGACAGAAGAACTTCGATCGGAATGTGATGATTTTATTTGAAAATTTCGACAATATTTTTAAATGTTCATCATTGCAAATTGGATTTGAAAATTTCAACCATCAGCTGGTAAAAATCCCTTTTATCATTAGATTATTTACCTTAAACATATAATTAGACCACGGATTCGTAAAACACACCACACAGCACGTATAAATCGTAAATTTATCATGTTGAGAACAATAAAACGAAAACCATTGAATCGTTTATTTTAATGAACCCAAAATAATTTAATTAGTAAATAGTTTAAACAGTAATTTTCATTATTGATTAGCAAATATTATTATTATTACACATTTATTGTTTGTTGTGAGGTTTTGTTAAGCCCATAATGCAACAAATAAATTATTAATATACCTTATTGCACAATTTCCAAACTTTAAATATTCATTTATAAATGAATGATTGATGTGAGCTGGCTTTAAATGAGAATATCTTAACACTTTAACTTATACATAAATGTATATAGATGTGTGATGGAGTTTATATAGACAAACACCCTCCGGATGCAATTTAATCATCTTGAAATATCTTCCTCTACCTGTCAAAACATATTATTATCCTGTTTGTATGCATAATTCTTAAGATGATAAGAAAATTGGTTGATTTCAGACCGAAAAAAAAAAATCGACGCCTCTGGTTGTGTTTTGAATTTTTTCACTTTCAAAACATAAACCACCCAACATTATGTTTATTATTATTGTTATATTTGTTTTTGTTATCATATTGCCACAAAGACGAACACAGTGTTATGGTTTTTCTGGTTAATAAAAGCCTTATTTTTCGATTACAACCCCCAAAATACCAATTTTATACATATATAAATAAAATTAGAGTGCATTCCCGTTTTTCTCCCCTTTATATTGATTACTGTTATGTATTATAGTGGGTGGAGGGTAGCATTTTTTTAAAGTCATGTATTTTATGGGCCCAAAATGCTCTTTCGCTGTTCTTATATACTGTTAACGTTGCTGATATTTATTCCACTTCATTAACCAAATACTATTTCCTTTTCCTATTCAATGAAATATAAAATTGAGACATTTACCTAACTATATACGGTATAGTGTGTGGCTTTTCTTTTTGTTCGCAAATGGACAAATTGGTGAAATTGTGGCCGAAAGTTTAATAAGCATTAAAAATCACCACTACGAACACATTAATATTATGGCCATGTTCGAGTAACGTGTCTTCAAACTGTTCACAAACAATCTATTCTCATCCGCTTCAACCAAACTAACATTTTTAGTATGTAGTTGAAACGTTTCTTGTTCTGATTTAAGAGAATAGAATTGTTTGTGTGTTTGCGTGTTTCAGTTTTATATAAATGAACGTATATTTTATTGAAAAAAAGTTACCGCGGTTCAAATGATACTATTATTTGTTTAAATAAATTTGATCATAATTAAAAAGTGCTGAAATCTAATTTTGCCAACTATGAGTGAAATTCAGTGTAAAATATCGTTGGATGCGCAAAAATTTTTACAATTGTCGACAATTTTGTTAGTTTTCAGTCCTATTATGTCAGGTTTGTTTGCGTTCATTCATTATTCGTCCCTTTTGTTGTAATAACAAAGTGAAAATACTGATTAGAAGGTTAATTTTCAGTTTTTTTCAAATAGTTTTAAAAGCTTTTCTGTTAATTAATGCCTCTTTCATCTATTTTGACCTTGTCAATTATTCTGCCAACGTCTTCAGCGGGATATAAATAGATGCAAACGTTTGAAAGTTTGTTGTTTTTCAAAAAAAAGAATGTTAATTGTATGTAGAAATTATCTTTTCCATTATATAAATTGCAAAGTTGAACAAAAATGCATATTTTCATACAAATATCTAGTTTTCAGTTGGTTAAATGCTGGAAATGAAAATGAATACTTGTTCTTTTGAAATGAAATTGAATGTAAAAGTGTTTTATAGCTTGTGAACTTTAAGATAATAAAATTGGTACCAGTTTACTATTAAAACTAACCAGAAATAAAATTCTTCCAACAAAAACAAAGCTCAAAAGAAATATTTTGTACACATCCCATTATTATAAATATATATTGTGAAATTGTAAGTTGATGGAAATAAAATTGTTCCTAAAAAAGCCCGTTGTTTGTTTGTAAAGTTTCGATTGTGTTGTTTGTAAACAAATTTGTGTTCACATATATTTATATATTTTACAACTATTATATGAAAATAAATAAACAACAAACCAAAATAAATCTACAAAATAAAAAAACAAACGATTGTTTAAAAAATTATTCGTATCATTTGTAGATTATTATAAAAATTTCATTTGACAAAATGAAAATTGATTTTCTAGTTGATAATTAAAATTGTATCGCTATTAGATTTGTGTTGGTTTCCCTCTTATATATTTTCCATGTTTTCGGCGTAAGTAAATTAAGATGTATATTCATTGCTTCTAAGAATACAGATGAGAATGGTTAATAAATATTCTCAAGTAAAGAAATGTTTATGCCCTGATGGTTTTCATCATAGTATTGGAGCAAATTTATTGCAAACACGTTCTTCTTTCAACCGAAATTATGCAATACAAATAATTTAGCAAATTTTTCCAACAACAGAAATTAAATAGAAATTTAAGTGTTGCATTATTTAGCGAATAAATTATTGTGAAAACAATTAAGCCATAGTAAATTAGTGTTTGCCAACAAGGCTTAAATATTGTATTCTCTATGATTATGAGGACTTAAAGGTATTTTTTGGTTTATAGCGCTGTGAAAATTAAAGCCCTGTTTAAATTAATTAGTGCTGGCTTAACATATCACAACAAAAAAATAAACAGAGACACAAAAATGAATCGAAAAAACCGGCTTTCGTGTAAAAAATTTAAATAAATCTAATAAATGGAAAAAAAGAGTGTTCAATTTTTGTAAAGGGTTGAAAGGTCTGGCTTGAATGAAAAATGACTCGTCGTGATTTAAATTGTATTTTGAATAACATCGACATTCCAACCCTCATCATGGATGGTGAAAATTAGAAAGTTTATTAAATTTAAATTAATATTTAAATTCCACTTTGTGCGTAGAAGAAAAAACGGCTTAACCTTTTAAATTAGAATATCTAATTAAAAACGATATTCGATACTGAATTTAGCTTATTTGTTATATTTTACAACTGAATTGAATAAAATATAAATAGTTATCTTTATTTTAAATAAAGTGTATACGTTGTTTGTTCGTTAGTCAGTTATATTAGTTTTTCGATAGTTTACTTTGTAAATACATATGTTTATCAAGCTTTGGATAAATATATAATATATACATATAAACGCGTTTCGTATTATTTGGTTCCCTTTTGAAGTGCTAAAAATACAATCGCAATTTTATGCAATTGAAATAACAATGTAGACAGAATGGAATGTGCAGACGAAATTTGAAAGACATTTTTGTTTTACAAAAATTTGTTGGAAAACTGTTCATTTGTCGGAACAATAAAAAAATCATTTATTTCTATACGAATAATTAACTACTAAACGAATTTATTAATATTGTGATAAATAGCTAATAAATATAGCGAAGAAATATATATGTTTATACAACATAAATAATGCAATTAGAAACAACTTTACAGAATTTAATGTGCAAACATTAAATCTAAATGTAGCAATTCAATTATAGTTTTGTTTTTTCTTTTTTACAACGAAATAAAAACACTAATTACTTCCAAACGTACATATTATTAAAATCTAAATATATACTCTCTTCAATCAATATTAATTGAGAGTACTACTTGTATGAAAAAAAAATTAATGACTAAACTTTCAATTAATTGTTAAAACATTTTCTTTCCCCTTTATATATACGTATATAAGCTTGTCAGAAAATGTTTTTATTTTCAACATCCGTTTTAAAACTGCCTTCCACTGTCAGCAACTAACGATGCTAATTTCAAATAAATTAATTTTGAAAGAGTCTTGTTTTAAAGGTCCCTAAATTTATTTCAGTATTTATACCTGAATAACTTCAGTAATAATAATAAGACATGGAATTAAGTATCCACTTTATTAAAACGCTAGCAAATAACAAACTAATTAATTTATTAAGATTTGATTTTGATAAAAATGTGCCAATTATATTTTTAGTACAGTTCCGCAATAGTAAAAACAATTGGCAGTTCATTTTACTATTTTTGGCAGACTATCAACTATTTATAAAATGGCATTTTGGTATACAGAGTGATTCAATTTAAACTTATCCAACAATTACATATTTGAAAAACTGTACATTTTTTTAGTGTCGAAAAAATGACACGATGTCGAAAATGTTTAAACTCTCTTAGAAAATTTTCTAGTCATAGTTTTCCTTTGATACTATACATGATTATTAATACATCCATAGACTTTATAATTCATTTATTAAATTTAAAATATCTATGACAGGAGAAAAATTATAGCGCATTTTCCGACTAACCAACAAAAAAATTTCAATTCAATTTTCAAATTGAAAAACTTTAAATGGCCAAATCTCTTAAATTAATAAACAAATCTTAATGAATTTTCTCCAATACATTTTCCTAACATTCTTCTATAAACTGCTTTTTATTAGAGGTTTCTAGCTGTACTAGAAACAAAATGGTGGCTGTTTAAAAATTTCCGTGTAAATTACTTAAAAAAAGTTGAATAAAAAATTAAATTTCCAAAAGTTTTTGAAGCAAAAGGTATTTTCAAATGAAATAGGCCTAACTGAATAAAAATCAATTTACAGAATTAAATTTGGACTAGTAGTTTTTCCAAAATCGGCATTTGAAAAATGAGCATTTTAACCAAAACTTTTGAAACTTTAAATGGCCACAAATTTTTTTAAAATTAATGAATCGTAAATTTTATTTGTAAATAAGATTCAGGTCTATTTTCTGATGCAGTTTCTAAAACGTCTCTTAATAAAGTTTTTGATCACCCTGTATATGTCATACATTTTATAACTATAAATTATTGTCTACTAATTGCACCTTTGGCTAAAAATTTTTGGAAAATATTTCAAAAATAATTGTTGAATTCAAAATAACTACTAGTCATAGTTGTTGAAATGAATTTCAGTTGCTTTCAGTGTTATAACACTAATCAAAAGGCATTTAATGTAGAAATTTAGTACATTAAACGTGCACATACAAAACATTATTGTGTAGTTTGATGATGGGAAATGCCTCTTTCTCGCTTGAATTACATGAAAATTGGTTAGATGGATGGTTTCTGAATATTAATATTCCTACATTTACTATAAACACATATTCATATACCTTTGTATATAAATTCAGTTAATTTAGTGCCACAGTCAAAGTATGTGGACTAGTGAAATTAATTTTGGCACTTGAAAAAATTTGTCAACACTTTTAAAGATTCTGACAACTTCTCTTCCACATATACCCACATATATATATAGTAAAAATCTATTTATATTTTATGTTTAAAACGAAAACAATTACCACGTTACATAAAAATGCTTTTTATGTGTTGTGAGCTGAAATAAACATTGAAATGCGTATATAGAAGTCATTAGTGCAATATTTATAGTTCTTTGTAATTTAATTTCACCAAAATAAATGTGGAACTTTAATTTGCATTTAAAAAAATTTCTTAATAAATTATGTACAGTTCAAAAATCAATTAATTTCACATACATTACAAATTCATAACGTAATATGGATAATGTTGTGAAAACAATACAGACAAAAGTATGTAATTTATACATACAGTACAGTATTAGTCTATAATTCATGTATTTACTGTACGAATATGCTTATCGTAATTATAATATAACATAATACAGTATCAAATTCATTGTATTTATGTAATTTTGCATTAATATAATATGGTTAATGTTTTACATGGTTTTGGTTATATGAATTATTTCTTCATTTATGCAATTTCATTGATATTGTTTGAATTTAAGATGAATTGCAATAAAAATTCGGCTGTACAAAGAATTATTGAAACAAATATTGTTTGCTGTTGTCAACAAAACCGAGTTGATTATTTTGTAATTACAGTGTTCATGTTTACTTATCAAATAGTAAACAATCAACATTGCAATTACGTTGAGAACATTAATTCAACAACAGCAACACAATATGAACTTTATAGTGACTAGAATTTTTGTGAAACAAAAATGTATTCATCAAAATATTCACACATAAATGCATATCATATATATGGTATATTGTTGTTAATGTAGAGAGGCAATTATTTTAGAGTATATAGATCGTTTCTGGTCCATTATATGATCAGATTTTATGTATATGAGTGGCATTATTGTCGTTTAGAAATGTCATCACGAAATATGTAAGCACACACACACACATACATTATTAAACTGATATGACAGATGCGGAAATCTGTTTCCAGAGAGAGTAAACAATCGAGAAAATTGAAAATAAACCAATAATACTGACGACAAATTGTTGGTATGTCGATTAGTTAATTATACGAGTACGATATTTGTAAGGAAAAAATACTAGCGTTTTATGTAATGTTGTAAAAGTTTGTAATTCTAATCTCGTTACAGCGTTCTAATAAATTTCGTAAGGGTTGCACTATCTCACAAGTGCAACTAATCACATACAACCTCCATCATACAGGTGAAATTTAATCTAATCTACGGTAATTACACATTATAGCCACTTGCATGATTTACAAATTGATTTAGTTAAATTATTGGAAAATGGTTTATTATAAATGAAAAATCGATGGGCCGGTTATAAGGGTTTGTTGTTTCGGTTTGGTGGTTTAAGAAACCACTTGAGACAATATTGGTTAGAAGATGGACATTTCCATATTCAATATTATTTCAAACAATCCCCTATCCTCTTCGATTTGTATGAATATTAATGTATTTTCAACTGGATATAAAATCATCCCCCATTTTGCACGTAAAATTTAATACTATTTTCTATTATACACGCGTATAAATATATTTGTGGATTTTGTAATATACATAAACTAGTTGGAAGCATGCCAAAACAATTTAAAGTACAAATATATTTTTAATTTTGCGTTTTTATTGTGTATTAAATCGGATTATGTGCTTTTTTTATGTAGGCTACAATTGGAATAATTCAAGGGGTGGCAAAATTGTAACCGACACAAATTTATTACAATCGACACCACATTTTGACGAAAACACGACAACCAGGGAAATTCAGGCCACTGTTGGACAAACCCTTGTTTTACCCTGTATTATACACGATCTCAAAGACAAAGTGGTAAGTTAAAAATTTCCAACAATTTTTTTTGGAAAATTGTGGTAGGAAGTGGAAATTTTACGATTTTAAACTGTAATAACAACGAAAGAAAATGAAAACGTATATTTTTGTTTGTTAGCTTTTAAAACAAAATGATCTTCTGTAAATAATAACATCTATAAAACTAAAAATTGTTTGTACAACTGTTTTATTGAATTTGTCTTCAATTTCATAACAAATAATAATGTTTTAAGTTAATTTAGAATTCATTAATTATTAAAATTGATTTCATGATGATTCCATTATAATAACATGCAAATGTAAATACAATATCATGATTATTATTTGTATAATTATATATAATAAATGGAAAATGTATCATATTCGTGTACCACAAAAGCTAAATTAATGAAAATAATTGTAATCATTTAATTTCCGAATTATTGTCTTTTTGTTTAGGTGTCATGGATTCGTACAAGGGATTTACATATTTTAACATCCGGCAAACTGACATTTTCCAGTGATAATCGTTTCGAATCTGTGCATTCGGCCAGTTCTGGGGACTTTTGGGGCCTAAGAATAAGAGGTGTCCAATTATCAGATATCGGCCAATACGAATGCCAAATAAACACAGATCCGAAAATGAGCTTGGCCATTAAATTGAACGTTTTAACGCGTACGAACTAAATTTTTTGCAAATACAACAACTTTGTTTATTTTAATAATTTTTCCAGATGTGGAAAAGTTTGTTTCCAACACTGAATGGGTGAGTCGTGCATTAATTATGGGACCAAATCATGTTTTTGTACAAAATGGAAAAAAGCACACATTCACCTGCATAATATCACCGTTATTTATGCCATCTAGTAGTGCACACAAGTTTTTCTTCAATACAAAACGGCCAGTTAGATGGCTACATAATGGGGAGGAAATTTTCGTTGAGGTAAAAATTATTTAAACGGCTTTAACTTGTTAATTAATCAAAATTATCGGAACTGGACCCTCGTTATTAGACCTTTTCTGGTTATCTATTGCTCTGAGGGTTGATATTTTTTGAAAAATTTGAAATGGGTGCAAATGAGTGGCGAAAAAATCAATACTAGTTATTTTCTAGTTTTAATAACGTTTTTTAACATTATCGTAAAATTCCCATCTAGGTATTTAATGTGTTATGTAAATTTAATTCTTATCTTTATAGGATAATAAAGATTTGATTTTAATTCATAATTAAATAATATATACGGATATTTTTTAAAAAATACCATTGTATTCCGACAAAGCAACAGAATCTCCATAAAACTTTTACGACTACAGAATCGAATTACCATACAAGAAAAAAATAACTTACAAGTAGCTGTCTTTATGGCCATTTTTATCACGTTATACGGTTAAAAGATGGATTATAAGCGATTTTTACTTGGAATAATTAATTTATGAAGTACTTATGTAGATTGGTTGAGAGTTTTATTAAATTTTTAATAAAAACCAAGTGTTTTCATAAAATTAATTTCAGTATATTCGAAATGCACATTTTAATTATTAAAACTTGATATTTTACACACATATACAACAAAACTATACCTGCATACATTATTTGATGGAGGAACATTTCATTTAATAAAATATTAAATTTCAGCGTAACCGTAATGGTGTTACAATAGAAACAGTATATGGTGAAACGGATCTAAGAATAACCAGTAAATTGCATTTGGAGCCAGTAACATGGAAGGATAGTGGACAATACACTTGTATGCAGCCATCCACAAAACCAGATACCATAAAACTCACTGTTGTTGAAGGTATGCAATTACACATCGTATTATTTTCACTCAAAATTCTAATATTATATGTTTTGTTTATGTTAACATTCCAAACATGTAAGTGTTGAACAAAAAAATTCCATTTTCTGTTTCAGGAGAACATTCGGAAGCGATGCAGCGCGATTTTCCAATTCCATTGCTATCAAATGCCAATCAAACAACGATTTTTGTAAATTTTATCAATTATTTTCTACTATTAATTCTGATTTGTATAAAATAAATAATTATTTTCGTATTGGTCGCGTTTTCGTTCGCCGGGAAAAAAACGGGTCGGAAATTGTCAGATGGCACAATTCATGCACAAAATACCCTTACAACGAATTTTAATTAAGCTAATGACTGAATTATGTACTTGCAAAGCGAAAACTATCCCCATTTGTCCACTTATCCATCCACGATCTCATTACAACCCTCGTTCGTGCACTTATTTGATAGGATCATTTGATATTTTACGAAAACTATCAAACCCCTTGCAAATATATGTAAACATAAACGATCCTGTAACGTAAATAAGACATTAGAATAGTGAAAGTTTCAGGAAATTGTGTATTAGGACTTGACAGTATTATCAGTTTGTAAATCTCTACTTGCAAGACTGGCCACCCTTCTAATTGCCTTATTAGTGTCACTATTATTCTATTTTACATGCACAACTATTGTATTTACATGGTAAATGGAAATTATTTGACCGTAAATGTAACGAGAAAATTTGCCGTAACGTGTAACAATATTAAAAATGTTACAATAACGCCATTTTACATATTTTATTAATAAATAATTGTTTTATACAACAAAACAGTGGAAATAATGTTTTGTATAAGATAATAAACGACATTTCTATGTTTCAGTTAAAAACATGAAAGGTTTGCATTAAAAATTTAAAATTTATTCAGGTAGAAAAGTTACAAGTTAGGGGAAACGGGGATATATCCGGAATTTCGGTAAAATAATTAATAAATACGGAAGAGTTGTATAAAATTTGATTTGAAATTATGGAATTGTTTGATTTGTTGCAATATTTAAAAAACAATTAACAAGAAATAAATAAACCACCTTTGCCCTCCATTCCCCTAAATAAATAAAACGGTATGAATAATAAAATTGGATTAACAATATTAGTCGTTCTGAATAAAAATTGGGAAAATGTTCCAACAAAAAAAATTCTGCAATTTGTTCTTTGATCATATTTATTTTTGTTTTAATGTAGTTTCGATATGTGGATTAAACCAAATTATTTGGAAACGTAGAACAATTATTGAAAAGTACAAAAATAACCGAAAAATAATTCCCAAAAAATCCCTAATACTTAAATTATTATTTCAAGAATATTTTGGGTGGCCGTTGTTACGTGCGCATCGATTTTCGGCGTTTTGCAAGGTTTAAAAGTTTGGGACCACTACGAAACGCGTCCAGTTGTAACAACTTTAGAAATAGATTATGTTAATTGGAATGTTCCATTTCCAACGATCACAATTTGTCAGAAGGACTTTATAGAATCGTCGAAAAATGACGCCCAAACAATTTTCAATGATATTATGGCGTAAGTATTTCTTTCCATGTAATGAATTACAATAAATATCAAAAATTTAACAATGATTCACATATTATATTCCAAAACAATGTACAGATCCATTGAACTAGTTACATGGACAGTTAGAAGTCACCATTATTGGACTAATTTAATTGATGTTGAATAAATTGGAAATTGAATTGGAAATTGCATTGAAAATATATTATTGTTCGATTAAAATTTTGTTTTCGCAGTTCTGAGAACATGACATGGAATTCGTCGATAGAGGCCTATTTAAGAGATTTGGCATTTAAGAACTATTACACTTACGATGAATATAAACCGTATGCAAGTGGTGAAAAAATGGAATATTTAAAACCCGAACAATATTTCCATGTTCTGAGTAATATTATCTATCAACTGCCCAACACAAATAAACACACAATAAATTCGTTCACATTGAAGAAGATAAGACCGATTTACAAAATTGCGACAGAAAGAGGTTTTTGTTCAACAGTGAATCCGAATGCAGGCATTTATTATACACCAGAGTAATAACTATATTTACAGAAAATGGATTCATTAATATAATTAATGCACATAATATATTTTCCACAGATATTTTAATACAATGGAAAAATATAATAATTTCTCAAATATTTATTTTAATGCCACTAATTCATTAACATTGCTCGCATTTCGAACTAGGGCTGTGATGGCAACTTTTGAAGTAATTAACATAAAAAATTGATAACTGTTTGCCATTTTCCCCGTATTTTTTTTTCAGTTGTTCGTCCATTCTTCAGACGAACTAATTGATATTGCAGATCGATTTGTGTCCAACATACCAATCAGTTACACTGAATATAAATTCAATGTGGACATGATACATAGTACAAAAGATGTGGAAAATTTGCAAATCAGTCAAAGAAATTGCCGTTTCATTTATGAAAATGATATTTTAAAGCACAGCCCTATTTACAGTTACAAATTGTGTCGAATTGAATGTAGAATAAATTTGTGTTTGAAATTTTGCGGATGTACACCGTATTATTATCGACGATTACATGATGAGAAAATATGCAACATGACCGAAATGTATTGTTTAGCGAATTACAAAGGTGTGTGAATTAAAAATTAAAATTTTATATATATTATTTGAATATTTATAGATGAATTAACACGACTAATTAATCCGAAAACAAATCAATCTTTGTGTACGAAATGTTTACAATTGTGCGATTTTACATCAGTTTCTTCAGCTAGTTTAGAAAAAACTGAAGTGTTTGCAAAATCCACTTCAGTTAATGTGGCTTTAAACAAATTCCCTGAAATGCGGTATAAACGATGCTTAAGTTTTTCAAAAATTGATGTCTTAGGTGAAATTCCGTTACAATTTTATACAATTTTCATAAATTTTTTCATGATTTCAGTCCAAGTTGGTGGAATATTAAGCTTATTTTTGGGTTGTAGTGTTTTAAGCTTAATAGAAATTATTTATTTTGCAACATTGAGGTTTTATTGGGCAATTATTCAACGTAGACCAATTATTGAGTCTTTTAACTAAATGCATACAGGGTGTATCACATATTTATGCAAAATTCAATGAAATAATTAACAGCAATAAATGGAAAATTGTGTGGTTTAATTAAAATGTTCACCAAAAAACTAATTTACATGCTAATTTATAATATGTACACAAAAACTAACTAAACCATTAAATAAAATAAATAATTATTAGTTTTAAATCGTATAAATAATTATTTTAAAGCCCAAAATTGATGTTGGGGACAAAATTAATGGACATTATCTAAATAGTTTCTATTGTAATCATTATATGTATACATATAATAAATATCCTTAACGATTCCTGTAAAGTTAAATTTACTTATCGGTTCCATAAACCGGATAAAAGTGCGGGGAGGGGGATAAGATCTGATGATTTTGTCCGTATATACTCTTTAAGTATTTTCCTATAACCGTTTTACGATGGTCCCTCATTCCCAAAAAAGAATCTATTCCATTCTAACTCATTAACTTTAAGTGCACATAAAGAAAAGAAAAGATATAATACGTTGGAACCTTCTTTCCACATTTTATTTATATATTTCGACGAGAGATTAAGTTCTGCACAAAATTTACATTAAAAATAATATAAGCCACGATATATATACCGAGGGTAAAGAAAAAATGCGCACCCTGTGCATGGGCGGAAAATAATTTCCACTAAGTTATTTATTTTTCTGTTATAAAGAGATTAATTTTGTTTACTACACACAATTTTATGTCGCATTTTATTATCCCTCTATATACATAAGTTTGTGTTTGTGTATTATCAAAAGATTTCCGTTTTTCCGAAAATGACGAACTTTCCCCCCATCGACGAATTTGTTTTTTCATTCGCAGAGTGCGAAAACTAACAAATAGTCCGCTTTCGGCCCATCATAACAGTTGGTTTTTGTGCGAAAGCGGAAACGGATGGATTGTATATTGTAATTTGTCATCCGGTTCGTCTAAAAACGATTTTTAGACTTAATTAACCACAATAAATAATCCAATAGTAGAAGAATTTCAATACGACTTTTGTGGAAAGTTTCATTTAAATTTGTGTATAGTATAGTTTGTGGAAATTCATTTCATATGAAATATAAACCATAGAAAGGAATATAAATCAAAAAAGAAATGACAAATTCACATTATTTCTCCTTCAACGTTAATATTTATGTCAACAAGCAACTTTTACATTTTCTATATAAATTTTTTCTAATTTTGTATTACAATAAAATGAAAAAACTAATAAGAATATACACGACGACTGTGTGTGTGTGTATTAATTTTTGGATACATTTTCAATCATTATTCCTACTATTCATCGCCTACACACACATATATTGCTATTGTTTGATGTTTTGCGGAGATTGGATATGTCAGAACAGTGGAAACGGATCGTATTCATTCCTACAACTCCCTCGAAGCTTTCTCTCCATACTAGATAATGTTGTTGCTACTCCACTGTGTTGTTTGTTGTATTGTTGCACAATGAAAACACCGGATTGTCATCTCGAATGCATGTGTAAGTAAAGCAACTGCGATTGTTGCTTCTGGACACATTCGTACAACCCTTTCCCCTAAACTAGATAACTTGAATCTCGCCCTTTATACACAATCATCTTTTAAAATGCGTTCCACCATCAGTGGTTCGTTTCATGAAGAAAAAAACGTTAAAAAATGGAAACTTTTCCTGTAATTTAAAGCCACATTCTAATACTTAATATTAAATTTCTTGTTGTTGTTTTAAACAAACTGTGTGTATAATGAAGGGGGAGTGTATTCTGTATACGATTTTGAACTTGGTGCCAGGTAAACTGTTTTAGGAATGAAAACTGTTAGGGTTGAACTATAAACTTACTTTAATTAATTATGTTGGCAGTTTGGTACACTATATACATATATATACGAACGTGTACACATTTTCTGTGTATGCAAATAAGTGCGTTATTGTACATTTTATGTAATAGGGTAGTTCGGATAAATTTTAAAGGAAAATGGGGTGCAACCGATAGAAACACATAAAAATTTTATTAGAATTTACAGTAATTATCGTTATAACTAGAAATTATTAATTACAAATTAAATTAGAGTCAATTCAGAATTTTAACTAGTATGATGTTGTGCTGACCGCGTCCACGAAATGACTAATTTTACATGCTTTATTTAATGTTTTATTATTTGGGCAATTCCCATTATAAAGTCATATTCCAAAGATGTGAAATGCAGTCGAAAGCAATTAAACGTAATGTCCAAACTTTGTAAGGTCCAATAATTCAAGTAGTTACATCCGTTGTTGCACCCTGTATATATGGACGTACGAGTTTAGCCCCCGTTCCCCACACCCCTGTGAACAGATAAACGTGTTCAGGTTTAGTGCAAGCAAGACAGGATATTCAGAGAGGTTTACTACATTGTAATTAAATTTTAGCATCAGCATCTTGTAACTTACTGTTATTGTTAATTAAAGACAGCCAAAGTGCACCCATGAAACCGTTAATTTTAATTTTGGATATAATGTATGTACGTCGTTTGGAAGGGTGTGTGGAAAAATTCTAGGAATTTTCTTTAAAGATAATATAGTAATGAATGGATGTCTTAATTTTCTACTTTGAGGTATTAAAAAGTTGGGACACAAAAAATTTTTTCGTCATATAACACTTAACTAGAACCATCGGCTATTAATCACATCAAAACAGACGAAGCGGAATGGTTTTGGATTATAACTGTGCTGGGGACACATTTCTAAGGGAGGATTTTATTACATTCCAACTGTAGACAAATTATTTTACCGTTATATTTTTTATTATCGCAAGGGAATTATAAGTAGAATGCAAAAATTGTCTGTTCATCCATTTGAAATAATTTACAACTTACTTATATACACTATATATATAATAAAGTAAAAATGGAGAAAAAGAAAAGACAGTTTTCATTTAAAATTCAAATTATACTGTAAAAGTGCGTACAAAAATGGCTTTTATAAAATTATTGGACAAGTTTTCATATCCTTCTTTCAGATCTGCACAATATTATAATATTAGAGAAAAATTTGAATATTTATTTTTATAATATAAAATATGTATATAGTAAAGAAGTTTTGTGAATTTTAATTAACTTGAAAGAGATTAGAAAAGTGTGTTGGTTTTAAAAAATTTTAAAGAATTATCTAATAAATTATAAACTTGAACAAACAAACAAAATATAACGCGCGCGGTACACAAAATGTCGGACGAAAAGCGACACCTTTTATCTCTTCTAATGCGAAACCGCAGCACAGCCAGAGTTCTATGCATATTTAAATAAATGAAGCATTTTCTCTTAGGAATAAAATTAGCCGTACAAGCAGCGCGTTCAACATTAATGTTTTAAATACTTTCAACTAGAATGGCATTTTTTTGCTATGTAACAAAAATTCCAAAATTCAGTGCCGCCGCCCCCACCCAGCGGTGTTTGCACAGTCTTGATTATTTCTCGACATTTTCCGCTTTTTATGAATGTGTGTACATGATAAGAGTTGACATTGTCGCAATATTACTTTACGTATTCCCAATAGATACGCTTCAGATCTAATTAAATACGACCTACTTTATGCATATAACATGACCGTGGGGGCGGTTGGTCCGCTCATTCTTTTCAAGAATCCAACAGTATTTTGCATACTTTATTTAATGTATGCAAACTTTACGGAAAAATAAACTAATTGTGTAGTTGCGTTTCATTTCAATTGGAATTTGGTTTTTTAGAAAAAGTCAGTACCTACATTATTTTTGTCTAACGAATTGTAAAAAATGCATCCCCTAAAAGATTATCAATCAAACTGGCTGGCATGTATGATAGACGAGCGAAAAGGCACTTTCATCTTTAATTTATAATAATAAAAGTAAGAAATATAAATGACAATTGAAGGAACATATAATAGCTCTGGAAATTTATCACTTATCGTACAAGTGCAGCATGAAAAGCGGCAATTTATTCATTTCAGCCCCAATAGAACCGGTTCCGATCGGGTGGCCATTGTTCAAAAAACTATTTTTAGTACCAAGGTACGAATAAATATTGCAAAATTTAATAAAATAAAAATCGAGTGTGACAGGCCATTTCTTTTGCATGTCTAATAATATGTAAATATATTGAGCAATATTAATAAATAATAATAAATAGCACACAATGTTGTTTTTATATTTTTTGACGTAAAATTATTCGTATAAAATGAAGAATGGATTTTTAGCGCAATATAAACAATATGGACACGAAATTATAATTATAATTCCATTTTAAATGACTAATGTTAAATAATTTATGGCATATAATACACATAAAATGCAAATTTTCCATTTCATATTATTTAGATTCATTTGGGATAATAAATGAATTGGATGCGAATGTATATTTGTGTTAAATTAGTTTTTCCACGTGTCCAATTTCGCATTTCTTCCAGAAATCATTTGTTGAACGGGTTAGAAACTTGCAAATTGTTACTGATTTATTTAATTTTTTTATTTCTTATTAATTATAATATGTACACATGATAATTACAAGTTTGTCCATCAGGATAATATTTTCACATAATATTTTTTTTGGAGATTTTTTTATATACTTTTTATAAAAATATGTATTAATAGAGTTTAAAATATTTTTAAAGTTCATTTTTATTTTAAATATTATATATATATTGCCGAGTTTCCATATTTTTTCCCCTTTATAAAAGTTTTCTTTACTAGTTTATAGTTTATAGTTAGAAGATTGTATATTTTTGATTCTTTTTCTCTTCAATTTAATCTTTACACAAAAGAAAAAGGGTAAACATTATTTCCATAAAAGAAAACGGAAAACAAAAGTACTTTTCTTAAAATACAAGAGTAGAAGTTCCTTCAAGACAGTTATAGTATAATAATTGATGGTAAAATTTTGTTGGGACAGATGTGAATGACGTGACCCAGTTTATATGTTTCGGATGCTGTGGAAGAAGAAAGGTCCCCACAATCGCATATACATTCATTTATACAATATTGGGCCTAACAACAAAGCGAATTCAATTCTCTTTTGTGTAAAGTTCAAAAATTGACAACATAAATTAGATAGATACATTTAACATAATAAAGAATTTTTTTTATATATTTTTTTAACAACATATCTACAATAATATTAACATGTAATATTAATTAGTTTCTAAATTATGTTCTAAAAGTGCTTTTTTCTTTACTATTATAATTATATCAAAACAAATCACTAAATTACATTATAATATGTACAAAATTGTAATCGTTTTCACTGCATTATACGTTCAGTCACAACCATATAGATTAATATTTAAACATTTAGTTAATAGCACCAACAAAAAAATGAAAAAACATTTTAAATCTATACAAACACACAAGTTATTTGATTGTTTTATTCATAAAATGCACCACCATCACAATTAGTAATTAGATAAAAAAATTATGGTTCCATACCGCACGATTTTTTGTTTTTAAATCGATGATGAGCAGAAAATTCCCTTGTTGTTCTTCTCTTCGTTGATAAGAATTTATTGTATATCATGTAATCATCTGATGACGGTTATCGTTAACATGGAAAATGTTGCCAAAAGTACCATCTGCACAACTGGATGATCAGCTTGGCTTGTTTGCATCGCAGCAGGATGTTCTCCTGTAACAAATTATTTTACAACGATAAATTCATGTCATAAATTCAAGGATGAAATTTTTCCACATTATTTTACAGAATCACATGTCTTGTTCTATTAAAAATTAACCAGTTTTCAGTTCTATTTCGAAAATTTTATTCCTAAAGCACAGATTACGTATATACAGATGTTTCACTTGGTGTCGGCCTACCTTTTCACTAAGCAGCAAAATTTAAACTCTGTTAAAAATAGTAAATAAACTCATATATTTGTAATATGTGCCTAAAGAATTGTCTAGAAAGCAATTTACCATTTAAGACATGAACGACCGCTGATGCTGGACTGGCATTGGACGGCATACAAGTGTAATTTCCGGTATCAGATAATAAAGCTTTCGTAACTAACAATTTACTAGTGGTTCCCGATTCAGTTTTCTCCGTTTCTAAACTAATACCACCACGTGGTGAATCGAAATCGACCACAGATTGACCATGATACCATAAAACCGACGATGGCGGTGTTGAATGTACGTTTACGGTGCATGTTAGTGATATTGTACTGCCCTTTTTCACGTACACTTCAGATGGACCGGATATTGTGGCTTGTGCATCTAAAAATGGAAAATATAACGTATTATTATCAAGTTTTGTAACATTGTTTGAAACATTTAAAGCATTCAAGTTGATGATAATGTACAAGTTCGTATAATGTTATCAAACTAGCTAACAATCTTAAATAGAACATTGTAACTGACATTTGGAAATAATATTTACTAGAACATTGGTTTGTCGGTTAGTTTTCGAGGTAAATTGGAGTCAAACTTGATATACTATAACTTATTTAATATAATAATGAATGCACTTTGATAGATACATAATTAAATTATTGTAAGCATACGGATTCTGTTGTTCTTCTTCTTGTTGTATGAGAAAACAAAGAAAATTTAATAAAATCAATGTTATTTCTACAAGTTTACTTTTTCAAATTCAGTTTTAATGAAGCTTTAAATTACCATCAATTTTAAATAAAATTCATTATAGTTTACAAGAAGAAACTTTAATGATGCGGAAATCTGATAAGTTTTAATGCACAATAAAATAGTTCCCCTCTGTGTGTATAAAAGAATTTACCGCCTTTTTAAATGGCATTTGAGACAATTTTTCAAGCAAAACAGAAAAAAAAACTTAAAGAAAATTTATTTGTGTTGGTTTTCGTTTTATATAATATGTATTAAGAATATGCAAACGAATTGGGAAATTTCTTTCCTATACAACAACATTGTTAAAAATTAATTTCTTTGGAATAAAACAAGTTTTAAAACGAATTAAATTTAATTGTGTATTTCAGAACAATATAACGTACATAAAACTTGTATTATTAGACTAACTAGTGGAACAAAATCGGAAAATAATAATTGAGAAACATTTTTAGAGCTCGTTTCGTTTAATATTTATATTTTATTGCATTCAATTAGTAAAAAATGTATTGTTGTTGCAACTAAAAAAATTTTCCTGAAAAATTAATGTTTAGAATAAAGGCAAACCACAAAATGGCCTCTTGATATGACAATATCACAAAGAGCAGTCAACAAAACTGTATTAAACACAGATCTAGGGGTAAAGGTACCTTTAGGGCGAGAAGGACCCGGATGCGTAGCGGCAAGAGAGGACAAGTCTGGAACAAAAGGAACAAAAACACTAATTTGTCCTCGTTTCTATATTATACCAACTGATTATTGTGTGCGTGTATGTGTTTGTGTGGCAAAAAGTCATGCATACGACAATTGAGAGTAACAAAAGGGTTGGATTAAGGGCGACTATGTGTGTGTGTGTGGGGGTGAATAAGCTTACATACGCACAATAATATGAAATAATGGCTCAAGACACTACTTACAAAAAGCAACACACAGTCATACTTTATCAAATGTGAAACAATGATATGATAAAACACAGGGGTGACAAAATATAGGGATGATGATACACTAACACATCCATCTAAATTAGACCTGCGTGAAAATAGAACAAATAAGGAGAAAAGTTTTCATTAATAGTGATGAAAATTTTCCAAAAACTTTCGCTTAATAATTAAACGTTCATCTATTATGATAAAAGTTGGATTTTAATAGTGAAATTGATTCTTCTTGACTTTTCTTTCAGCAAACAGTTGAATTGCATTGGTGGAATGACATGTACATGTTGATTTAATTAATTTAAGTAACAAACTTAACTAACTATACAACGAAATTGTTCAGAGTAGCACACATTTGATACAGTTTTAAACAAATAGAATGCGTTTATTTAACGTCAAACAAAACAAAAACAAAATAAATGGAATTGAGAAAGCCTTTCTCCCATTTCTTAATATAATACATTATATGTTAATTATATTTTGAAATAAACAAAGGTTTAATTACAATTTATTTTTTCCATTTACACTATATACATGTTTCAACATGTAAAACAAATAAAATGGCAACATTTCAACATATAATAATAAATTTGTTTTTTCGAAATCGATCAGTTTGATTTTATTTGAATTTCAATCACTCATCCGAACATTTTTATTAAATGTAAACAATTTTTGTATTGCCTTTAAAAAAATAATTTTGTAAATAAATTTAATGTTGTATTTTGTTTTTTAATACGCGACCATTTTATGGGCATTAAAAAGTTTAGAGAAAAATCTATATTTCATACATACACAATGATATGGTATGAACTCCATTTCAAATTTATTACCTTTTATTATTTATGAATATTATGAAACAATATAATTTATACACATATATAAATATAAAAAACTCACCATCAACGTTGAGCATTATGGCTAAATTAATTTTCGGTTCGGTATTTACTTGACATTCATATACACCAGCATCCCTTTTCTGTACATATTCGATACGTAAGTCCCAATCGTCACTATGTTCCGGATGTCGTACACTGAAACGTGCATCCCCTGTATATGTATGGATCCCTGATGTCAGAATGTGTAAATCTCGTTTACGCATCCACGACACCTGAAACACACGTTTCATTTCTTGTAATCAAAATGGCTGCCATCAATCCATCACAAGATGGCTTCATCCTGGTCATGTGGTGCGGTGCCGTGACCAGAATTTTTCCCTATTATGCATAATTTCATATTTAATTAAATTGTTCTACATCAATTTCAATTATATTCATATCTCAACTTGACTACAACTATACATAGCTAAATTGGGATAGGGTTATCCTTTTGGGAGGCCCTTTAGTCCTGTAAACGTCTTTCCAGTGTGAAGGATTTGAATAATATCCGAATACATTTCACTATAATGAAATATATTATTTCGAAAAAATATTTTCATGGGCTTTGTATACGTAAAACTATTTTCTTGTTTACATGCAAAGCATTTCTATCTTGCTAGCATAGTAAAAGGCCTTAACTAATTATACACAAGAGATTATATTTCGTTTTCACACATCATAAACCAATTTAATAACATTATTTTATGTCGCACATAAAATCTTAGCCTATTAGCATAATAAGATCAGTTTAATTAAGTGTGTTAATGAGTATAGAGGACATGTATTTTGATAAAATATAAGTAAGAGGGAAAACGTTTAAAGACATCCCCAAGGAAATATATGTCTAATTGGTCCTTTGTGCAAACTTAGTCATGGCAAAAGTTCCTTCAAACGGACTAACTGAGTAGGTACTTTAACAAAAAGGTTAACAGATCGTTTTTGGAGTGTGTGGCCTTATAATTCTTATTCCTTTTCGTTTTTTGAGTATATAATTAATTGCATGCACAAGTAGTTGCAATGCAACTATATAACTAGTTGTAACAGTGCACTAGTAAGTGTTATTAAATAAGTACGTGCGAAACTGTACTAACCACAAAGCTTTGTTACTAACTTGTTCAAAATTGGGGCTTTGTATATACCGAGTGTTGTCAAACTTCAAGACACCACAAACGTAATTCGACGAAATTAACATACACTTTTAATGTTATTACTGCTTCAATGCATCCTCGAGTCGTATTGTGCATTTTTTAGTCAATTGCATCTAGTTAATTGAATTTGATTCAATCAACTATTGAAGATGAAAATTTAACAGCACCAGTATTATTCGTTTCCATTCAATATAATATATACAAAAATAGTGCCTTCTGTACTGTATATTATCGATTTTTCTTTGTGTACCTATTTGGAAGGCTTTGAAATGTTTCACTATACTAATTTCACGAGAAAATTTTCATTTTCCGCAGGTGTGGTGGAGATTTCCATCCGAAACTTATATAAATACTAATATCAAACAAGAAATGAGAATGTTTTATGAAAGATACCATGTTGTTTTTGAAAATTGTATAGGTCATAACTGTGTAACATTGTATTTACGATTAATCTAAACACGTAAATTTATTTCTACAATTTATATTATGTTTATCGATTGTTTAAACCGCCCCCAACAAATCCTAAAGCATATTTCTCAAGGAAAAATGTCAATTTGTCTAGTATTTATGTCTTGGTATGAATAATCATATGAAATAGGAATATTTTATAGAATGTGCGATTAGGTGCCGTGACCAGGATGGGAAATCTTTATCTAAAAATTGGCAATTGCTCTTTTATTGAAAAATTTTACCAATTACAACAAAAATAATTCGGTTTCGAGTGCTGCCCTGTACACCAATATGTAAAATTAAAGGTGTAGAAGGGCTGTGTATGTATATCGTTAACAAGCAACGTGAAAGCAACCCACATCAAGTTGAATAGTGAAGTATAGAGGGCCTCTCTCTGTATTAGAGTGGTTGCTGTATATGCAAATAAGCACACATGTCCAAAGAGAGAATATGTATATATGCCTTCTATCTTCCCGCATTCGTATTAGAGCTTGAATTGATTGTGTTTGTATGCTAAAACCACGTAAAAACAACTAGAATGTGTACCATATTTGGACATAGGCAAAATGTCAGTGTGATAAATGCCCGCACCCCCATTTTGTTAGCCATATATATAGAACAGCGCCCATCTATAAACATTTTGGTGTTGGTTGAAAGCTAACTACTAAAAAAAATATTAACCAGAAAAAACGAACCAAACTGTTTGTGTTGTTTGCATGCGTAAAAATGCTAAACAACAATTTTTTCCATCTCTCTTTCATTAATGAACATTTGAGAATAATGTATGTAAGCATTTAAATTTTGCGTATATTTCAACATATTTTTTTTATATATGTATGTGTATGGTATAATTAAGGGGTGGATTATTTATTTCTATATAATTCTCCATCATGTAAGTACGTACTCGGAAATGATGAGTTTTTAGCTCGTTTTAAAAATAATTCATGATATGGAAAATAAATCAATAAAATTAACATAGTAAATATTTATGTGATATAAAAATCAGCTTTTTAATATACTTTAATAATAATATAATGAAATTTTCATTGTTCAAATATATGAGCTTTTATAAATTAACAATCAAATTTACATTATATTAAAATTGGTCAAACAACTTGAAAATGTAATATTGTTAAGCTCGTTCTTTTTTTAATTAAAAATAAATCAAATAAAAGGCAAAATTTTTCATGAGAAATAGCTTTTAAAAAAGCATGGAATACGTATGTGTGAGAAATTCATTTTACAATTACTAATTAGATATTCAAGTAGAGATTTTTTTATTTAAACTCTTCAGCACCGAACTAATTTAGAAGAAAAAATGCAAAGCACTGAAAAATTTAATATTGGATACTGTTTCCACGTATTTCAAACATATTACAATTAGAATTATTTGTAATTATTGTATTTTGAATCATTGTAATTAAAATATAACAAAATATCCAATATTCGGTTATCAAACTAGCTTTAAAAATAATGGTAAAAAAGAAAATGCTTTTGTTGAACAAAAATTTTCCACTAATCTTTCCATCTCACTCCTCTCACTCCTCTCACTCTATTTGTGAATGTATTCAACTAAAATTTTTTTAATCTTTACGCCGTATGCAAATGGTAGATTTAATTAGAAGATAAAAACGATATTATAACAAAAAAAAAACGGTTTACGTTCAACATTTTTTGTTACTCTTTTCCTAATTATGAATCTGAGGTGTCTTCTTACAATTTGAATATTTTAAATTAAAATCAACGCCAAAATTTTGGAAAGCTTTTGTGACGGAACAAGTTTGCGGTATATTCTTTCCAAGCGAAATGCAATCATGTCAAAATTTAGTATGTGAGTGAGAGAATTTCGTCTCCAAAGTGGGATTAGTTAGGTCAATATAACTTTGCTGGATTATCAAGATTCAGTACTGTTCCATGGACCTAGAATCCTAATTTATCTTCTTGTGGTGCCGTGTGTTATCTGATTTCTATATTAGAGGTGTGGGGATTGATGTCTCTAATGTTACAAACTTGGATTATGTTGCCTAATTATGGGCCATAACCAGTTTTGCTGATAGCAAACCATGATCCTTGTATGTCCAACATTAGATTCGGTATGTTTGGTGTATTTTGGTCCATTGTTAATTTGGACAAAATTCACAAAACGATTTTGATGCTCATTCAACTACGTACTTGTAGTTTTTTAATGTAAACAGATTCAGTCTTTTGAAAAATATGTTAAATTCAACTTACTTGACAAAATCTTGAACAACTCCTTCGATTTTATTTATGTCCGACATTGAGAGGTTGCTTGTTAATTTTATTTCAATAAAACTTTGATGTAAAGAAAAAAAGTTCGAGAGCAGGGAAATGATATTCGTTACATCGATGAGAAGTTGTACTTAAGTGGTGATATTGTTGTTATATATATATTTTTTTTGGAATTCTTCTTCGGTTTGTTTGAAACAGGGGGAGAGAAAAATTTTGTTTCTTATAAATTCAATGTGCTGCGAATAATGAGATAAGAAACTCGTAAACTAAGTCCATATACATAAAAAGAAGATTATATCATATATAAAAAAAAAATTGAATATAAAGGGATGAATTCACTTTTTTATGGAACAATTTTTTTATGTAATTACAAAAAGGAAATTTCAGGAAAATTGTGTACACCTAATACGTACAGTTTATCATAAATTGATGAAATTTTGAAGAAAACACCATTTCGTAATTAAAATACAAATCGTTTTTTTTTTCTGTGGTTTTCATTCGCTTTGAAAATTATGTTGTTCTACAGGCACTCAGAAGGATTCGTTATCTTGCATATAAATCAAACGATTTTTCCGATTTTCGTGCACATACAATGTATTTTATTAGAAAATCCGCTTAACCTACCCATATTTTACTACATATATTGTGTGTATGTATATATTTGATAACGAATTTAATTTCATCAAGATAAAACTTAGGCTTTATTGTAAAAAACTATATTCCATTTATTTGATTACAAATAAACATTATTACTAACATGAAATTTTAGAAAAACGAAATGTAAAAGTGCAATTTGCTTCCGGAAAATTCAGTATTTTATTTCCTAAAATAATTAGGTATCAACAATTTCGTAAATTTTTAATTGCCAATTTAAATGTTCAATACGTATTTGTAGAACAATATAATTAAAAGGGATTTCATTGGGAAATACAGGAAGCTTTCCTTAAAATGAATCAATTTTCTTATATTTTTAATTAATTTATAACGACAAAAAGAAATATTATCAAGAAATTAAAAGTTCCAAATTTTCTACTAAATTTCTAATAAACAAATCATCTACTTATGATTCAAAATGCAAAACCGGATTTCTTTTTGTTTGTTGGTCTGAAATATAAATTTCCACCTATATCATAATCGTCGTTAGTTACTAAATAACACTTTTCTGGAAATGTGTCAACTTGGCCTTATATAAATTGTCAACAAAGCCATAAAGATATGAATTGCTTACTCACCGTTCTGTCGCCAGGATGTTTTACGCGACAATTTAACAAAGCTGACTGGCCCACAACCGCTGTGACATTTCTGGGTCCAACGTCATCGAAATAGGGCCGTTGTGCAACGCCTGTAGACGGTTTCACTATGCCAGTGTCAACTAAACGAGATTTTGACACAACATTACTTTCCGCTCCTGAAACACCAACCATATTTGTTGCCGCACCACCTGCCAAAAAAAAAACACTTTATAGCATTCAAAAAAAGCGTACTTTAAAATCGTAATGGTAATCCTTCAAAATTTGCGACACACACATTTTAATAACAGATAAATTGACTTTACTCAAATTTGATCCCTATATGTGTGTTATTAGATTATTAAACGTGACCGAAAAAAACTGCTATCATAAAATCCATCAGGTGTGCAAGCAGACAAAGCAGAGAAGAGCAGTCTATTAAATTGTAACCTTTTCCAATTTATTCGTTTTGGGATTTAAATGAAAATTTACTAGCACAGGAAACATTAAACAACGTAAATCGCCTACTCAGTAATAAACACGCATTAAAGGCCCTGTATATATGTATGTAATATAAGGTCACATCTATTCATTCCATCTTCTTTACTCTTCCACTGAATGGCCAACACATTCTGCTGTTTCTTTCATTCTATTATAGTGTGAACGGCGGCGGGACCATTTTTATCTGCTGGCTATATGTAGTGGTGCGGAATCCTGAAATTACAACATCCCTCATTCGTGACTGTCATTTTATGTTCCCTTTTATAGTCGACAATTATTATTGTCGAATATACATGACATCGTCATCGTTTTCAGTCGTCATTTATAAATCTTTATGTGGAAAACGAGAACATTTCACATACACGCCAGTTCATAACATTAAATGCCTTGAAATTTATTAAATAGTTTGTTGTGACCACAGTTTCCACACAGAAAATTTTTTTACCAATAAATTCGTTTTAATTAACTTGAAGAAATATGATATATGAAATTAAAATACAACCCCGCCGATGCCACCCTTTTAATAAACGTCCCACAAATATTGCTGAGTTTGAAGGTGTATTCCAACTGTGTTTTTTTTATTTTTGTTCTTTTTCTTCATTCAGACGTTGTTCAGATTCCAGTAGTAGATCCCTTTGGGGCTAAGTTTTATACTTATGGGCCTATGTGTAACTCCTAAGGGTGTATTTCAGACGGCTCGTGAAATCGAAAGCCTGACAAATTGAAATGGGCAAGTGTGGCATCTTTTCTATTCTATTCCAACACACACACACATACAAAGCTATTAGAAATGTACCCAAACAGACTTATAAAAAGTCCAGCAATTTGCTGTTTACTAGGGTGGAACAATTTGGCGTTTTTTTTTTAATTTTTACTAATAGTTCAACCTGTGTAGGAAGTTGATTTTCACTAAGATAGGAAAAATTTGTACGCCCTTAATTAATCATAAATAATGAATGAAAATAAATATGTATAGGAAGACGTAAGAAAGGATTTCAGAAGTACTGAATGCCGTAAATAAATTATCAAGTTGAGCATGTGGGTATGCATAATGAACGATTCCCTTGTTACACGTGTGTATACAGGGTTTTACTTGCATTCCCGATGATGTACACCGCAAAATTCCGAAAATTTACTGCATGCAATGAAAAACGTACATGTATGCTTGCCTCTTCGATTGTAAAAGTCAAAATTGTAAATAGAAAATGATAAAATGTATAGGTTACATTTTAAGACCTAAGACCTGAGTTTACAATTTCTATAGAATTTCTTAAAATTTAAGCTAAATTATATCATTCTTAAACTAATTTGACGTATTAGACAAAATTTACTATCGCAAAATATTTGCTATTGGTTTGCAGAACGTAATCAATCATTTTTAAGTTTTACTGCTCAAGAGGCAAGTATATAACGAACACAACATATAGCATATATTTCAAAGAAAAATAGGAAAATATATTTTATAATCAATTTTCATTTTGTTGTTGCACGCAAATACAATTGGGAAATCATTTCACGAGTACATACGAAAAAATTACAGTAATTTTTACCAGTAAGATGCAAAAACATTAATTTTTATTAGATGAAAGCATGCATAGGTATATAAGTTAACTTTAATTAACGTAACTTTACGAAGAAGAACTTTTTAATAACAATTCGAAAATGTGTTTAGGTGCAATTTATGATTGTATGCACAGATTTTCGCAATATTTGATTTAAACAAAGCATTATACCTAAATATGTGTACGTTTACCTGACTAGAGCGTTAAGTAAATAATTGCTTTTACCTGTATTTAAACAACCGTTTACAATGGAATTGTTTGATTAAGTAAATTGTTAGTGAATATTAATATGAAATATGCCGTTGAAACGGATATTAAATAAGTGGCGTATTTTTTTTCACCAAATAGAAAACATGAATATGCATTGGTGGAAAAACAGGGTATACGAAAAGTTTGGCCCCTTTTTTCTTGCATTAAATATAAACTCAAACAAGCATTGATAATCTCTGTTATATGTGTGTATATGGAAAAGCGTTTTCCACACAGTACATGGAAATTGTTTGATTATAAAATATATGTGTGGGTGTGCTTAAAAGTTATATTGCACCAAAGTGCACTCGTAGTAGTTACTATAGTAATAAATTTGACTTTATGGACGATAATAGTGTTGATTTTGTTTGAAACTTTTTATAGATAAAATTTGGAATTTTACAAGAATAATAAACTAGTCAAAATTAAAACAACAATTTCTGATAAGAAAACGAATAAATTTTATTCGTGCAATAATTATTTTGTAAAAGATTTAAGAAAGAAAAAACCGACCCAAAAGAGTCACAAAAGAACTTTTTAACTGGATTTCAAGCATACTTTTTGTTTGTTCCGTTTTTTATTTTCAAACCGCTCCCCAGACACTTTTACCTCTCCTCTTACAACCGTCTTGAAAGTTGTGTAAAGTTAACTTTTACATGGCAAATGTGAATAAATATGATGTTGTGTTTATTCACTATATCGAAATTCATATTTGATACAAGCACATGTATATACAGTCACGTTTTTTCTATATTCGGGGGCTAGCATATAAGAAGAGAAGTTTTAAAAAGAAATAAAATTCTTCTAAATTGGACCACTTGATTCGACCTGACATTTCAAGTAAATTTCAGTTCGGAAAAATACTGTCCTTTGGTGAATAAAATATCAAGCTAGTTTTTTTTTTTTGGTCTTCGTCTTCCTTATATGGTACAGTTCAATCACTGTCCTGTTACGAGACACATATAAGCCACTACAAAAATCGGAACGTGTACGTGACTTGCTTATTCTATATAGTTGACATACACACAAAGGACACCCCACACATTTCTGCCGTTGAAGAGATGTTCCAATTCAATATTCACTACTACACAACTACTACTACATTATGCGAAAAAAATGCGAAAGAATACGAAACAAATCCCTATAGATGAGCAGACTTGTGTTCATTTTATTGTGTAAGGGTTTTGGAATATGTGTAGGTATATATTTGTTACGAGTTTTAGAAACAAAAGTGCACTATTGGGAGCATGTTTGACTTTTGAATTTTCATTTTTACCAAAACAATACCATGTGTGTGCACACATAACAAAAGGCTTGAAAACTTTTCAAATTATCCACGAATGAAACTGTCGTTTTTCCGTTCTTGTTTATTATAATTGTTTCGCTGGTGTTTTTTGTGGAAAAATGACTGATTAAGGGGTTAATTGAAGTCCTGCCCATCAGTTAATTATAATAGTCCCATTGCTGTGCTTTTTTTCATTCCGGTTACGACAAACTGTTTGTTTCCTGAAATCAGTTTGCTTTGTAAAATGTAATTAATCTTCACTTTTTTCCGTCTATTATTTAATTGCATTTTACAAACACAAAATGAACTTTGTAAAATTATTATAAATTCAATTAAAGACAACAATATTAAGTGCATCAATTATTGTTTAGTTCTTTGTCGTGAAAACTTATAAATTTCATATTGTTTGTGAAAACAAAGAATCTATTATAGTGTTTTTTTGCTCGATTTTTCTATGTACTTTGACAATATTGAGAAAATACATAAAATGTCATCATGTCTAGCTTTATTCTACGACACTATGTATATGTAAGTTGGGCTCTTTTGTTATAAAGAAACAATCTAAATAAAAACAATTTCTCAACGTATTTTTCTATATATGGATAATTTTTGAATATAAATTGCAATTTTATACGTAAATATTTTAAATACGAAATTGCTCTATATAGAAAATGTACACAATATTTAATATTCAACGCATGTGACTAGGTAAATATTTTCAGGCACGGCATATTTTGTAAACACCTGCCGAAATTTTCAGGATCAACCAGAAAATTTAGTTGTACATCATAACGGTAGATTTTAATTTAATTTATATTTCCATTTACAATAATTAAATGTCAATTTTTGTGATAATAAATTGTTGAACTACAAATTTCATAAGTTTTTCGATTTTCCATTCTTTTTCTTCGCATTTTCTCATTTCTCTATAACGGAAGTAATATATTTTATAAAGTATTTTATGAAATGGATTCGAAAAAGAAATATACACCATCTAAAACACATATATAGGAAAACAGGGACAAGTTTTAAGCAAAAATCTCAACTATTTTCTAAGGTCATAAAACCTATATAATAGAATATATATCAATGGATTGTATTTTTCGACATAAACTATAAAAATACGATTAAAGTTTGCAAGAAATTGTAAAATTAACTTGCAGTGGGAACATTGTTTTAATAAAAATCGTAATCACTAAACTTTCATTGTTTTCTCTCTACAGTTTATTGGATAAAGGTAAATTACTTCTTCATGAATTATTATTTGCAACATATACAAAAGAGGAAAATCTTTTAGAAATTGAATAAAAGTTCGTGTTTCAAAAATACCAGTTCACGTAATGGACTTTTTCTTTAATGCGTTTCTGTCACGCATTGCTGTGTGCATTTTCCAATAATTTTAGAAAAATTCTCATAAATATATGCCTAAATGTTTCACAAGAATTTGTGTACGTTCATTTGTAATTTCATCCAATTTCTAACTAAATATCGCATTTAAAGACAAAATTTTCGAAACTTTCCCTTTGATATTAAATATACAAAGAGCTTTTACACAACTTTAATATCTTATTACTTTAGTCACACATACATTTGTATAAAAAACGGACGAATTTACATTTTAGCAAGTTGAAATTTGTTTAACATTAACGAAAAATATAATCAGTACAGCAAATTATATTACGAACGAAATAAAAGAAATCATTCCAAAAAGAGGACCAGACAATTGGACGCAGAATAATGTAAGGGTTTAAGGTTTTCCAAGGGGGTGGTATGCGGTTTGATGAGATTGGGTCTTCCAATGTCCATAATAGCGAAAGGAAATTAAGATGGCCACACATTCACTTTACATTCAACTCTTATTCACACCATTGATTTCACTTATAAAGAGAAAATGTACAAAATTACAAACTATAATAAAAATACTAAGTAATTGTAAAAGAAAAAAGGGTTTGCGTGTTGTACGTAAAAAATGCTGGACAGAAAAAACTTTTTCTATGTAGCTTTTACTAATGAATATAAATCGGGGATTGCTCCAAGTTTATTAAAACTAAGCTCTGTATATGTGGATTTCACACACACACAAACAAAATCACCACATATGGATTAAAAAGAGATTTCTTTACATTCTATTGATTGGACGTATATTTTTTGTTAACGCACTTTCATTTGAATTTATCTAAAAACTCCAATGGCCAAATTTAAAATATTCAATACGTATAATGGAATTGGCAATTTTTTTCAAATGCAATCAATTACATTGTTTAAATTGGACCATGTCGATGTTTCGGACAATTTTCACGTTGTGAACGAACTAATAATGTCATCGTCCGTATTAAACTTCTGTTTACGTACGTCATAATCTAAAACTTTCATAACTGTAATAACCAACACAGTGGTAAATTAGAATTATACCAGTTTAATAATTACGAATGATGTAACCGCATCGTAAAATGTATTAATACGGCACCTTGGAGCACAATTTCAGAAATTCCACGTTCATTGGAATTTATTATGGAAACTGGAAGGGCCCTGTGTGCGTGATGGGCACAAACGTACAATATAAAATTTAATTTTCTTATAATAAATAAATGATTTTGTTGTGTTTTGAATGGAAAAACTGTATATTCGATTCGCACTGTACGAAAAACTTATTAAACAAACATTCAACTTTTCGTATACAAGAAATTTTTTTAAAGAAATCCTATACATTTTATATCTAGATGAAAGTCTACAACACAAGTTCATTCTTTGAAGTTAGAAGTATAATCTAATATTGCCAACACGTCGCCACCACCACCACCAACCACCAACCGCCCCTCGTACCATTCCAAGACAAACTTCTTTTAATTTAACTTATATAACAGGTTTCGTGGAACGCTTTTGGAAAAATTCTGGAAGGTGTACGACCTTTTTTCCTATATTTAAATTGGACGAATTTTATTAAATCTAATTAAAACTCGAACGAAGTCCTAGGAATTATAACTAGTTCGGGGGGTGGTTTCCAAACGGATATTATTAACTCTGTATGTTTTCTGGCAGTGACATTAAACTTTTGATTTCTCGCTAACGACTAAAAAAATACCACACCGACTATCAAAATGGAAGAAAAAGACAAATGTGAAAAAAATAACCGAGAGAAAGAGTTTTGTGAAACGACGAGAGAGAGATATAGACCTTCATTAATCACTTTTGTGTAAAAAAGCAGACAGCCCGAAGCTTATATGAATATCTTTTAGGTCTTTTTTGCTCAATGGAAAAGGGGTGTGCGTGTACATGGTACGTCAAAGGTAGAAAATGCACATTTTTATAGAAATTCCCCAATTTTTTTATTTTATACAAACAATAGATATTTTAGAAATAAACAAGTTTATTTTTCTGGAAATGTTTTGCTTTTCCAAAAAAACTCACAAACGTCTATCAAAAACGTAACTGTATGAAATATTGTATATAGATTTTATGTCAATTATATTATTGCGAAATAAAATAGATAAAAGAGGCGAGCAAAAAGTTTTCCCCATTTTCTTTATTACGAAGAACAAGCAACTAGTTACCAGTAAATTAATAACAATTCAAAACACGAACTTTTCTTTCTTGTCTCCGCATTGAAAACAATTTCAATTGTAAAAATAATAAGTGTAAAAGTTTTGTAACTTTATTTTTAAAAATCGTTATTTTAATAAAGCTTATTCTGTAAAATTGGATTCTCATACATTTTAAATTATTTCCTTCCTTTAGTCCGTTCATATAAAATCAGTTCATGGTTTGGTTCTCGAAAAAACTTTTTTCTTTTGACTTCTTTAATTACAGTACCAACAAACATGTACTTACTTATTTCATTAAAAGAGGATAATTGGACGTTAAACAGAAAAGGTTGTTATGCTCAGCAAAAGAAGCTTTTTGTATATTTTGTTTTTGCGTTTTGTACGGATTTTTTCATATATATATAGCATTTTAGATGAAAGCAAGAAAGAAAAATGGATTCTAACTAAGATTCATGGGATTAAGTGGCAAATGAAGTCTTAATTATTAATTTTAGACGAAAAATACTTTTACCAACCGTTTCTATTCAAGAATTTTTATCTTACAATTGTTAACTCGTTTCAAATCGACAATTTATAATAAAAAAAATTTGTTCCATAATTATTGTCTTGTTATTAAACAATAACCATATTGTTTTATTCAAGCTTTTGTTGTCATTAATCACAAATTAAGTTATAATAAAGTTTTGTTAACTTTTCAAAGACATGAATTCTGTTTTGTTTTCTGACAAGACAATTTTTTCGTCCCTATTTAAATACAAGTTTATTTTCGTTACCATAAAGGGGTGCAAAATCGTCTAGACTTATAAAAAATAAGCAATTTTCCTTGAAACGAAAACTGCAATTTTCGGTGTAAAAGTGGCCCCACAAATAGGTAACACAATAATTATGCCAAGTAAGTAATAAATGACTTGGGTATGTTTTCCAGTACAATACACTACCGCTTTACATAAATATCCGACGTTCTGGTTTTATATGGGGTTTGTTGCGGCTCTACAATGGGAAATCCTTGCCCTCCCCCCCGAAAACGGGACTTGCTGTGCTCTCAGAATATAACTTAAAAGTGAAACACGCACTTTAAGGAAAATGTTGTAGTTGCTATCCCGGAAAAGCCACGTAAACTACCAAAATTCCTATTTATTTTTGTTTCAACATCATGTGGCACAATTATAATTGTGAACGGAGGAAAATCGACCATTTTTTCCCGAATAATTCCTATTCACCTATCACAAGGGCTAATATATAGTTTGCGTGACCCTTGATTCGTATATGAATATTATAAACTGATTAACGTACGTCAAAAGCAGAAAAAATTGCTTAAATAAATGTATGTAGATGCCGTTTTGTACGAATTCTTATCGGTGTGATTCATGCAAAATAAAAAGAATGGAAATGTGTGTGTGCTGCTACCAATCAGCTTTATTTTTTTGCCCACACATACAGTTTGAACAATGTGAAAAATATATATTTTATCGTCTTGCTGACGGATTTTCCAATCCACCAAAAACCGTTTCGTTTTCATTCATAATAGAAAAATACATTTTCCTTCTCGCTCACTTCCTAGTTTTTAAAATAACATAAAGATATATACTGTGAGGGATTTAAGAATAATATGTGGAGATGAAAAATCGTTGCCAAATACATATATAAAATTTTATGGCAGTTTTATGTAAATATTGGTGCAAAACAACTATTAATTTGTTAAACACACACATTTCCCTTTAAAAATGAACGATTTTTATATAATTTACTTCAACTAGTGTAGTAATATAGTTTTAATAAATTTTATACTATACATATAACAAATAAAAATAGGTCATAAATTTTCTATAACATAAATTCCCTTATATATAATATAATATTTGTGGTATGCCATAGTATTTTTATGTAGTTCACATATTAAGAATATAGCTTTCCAGTTTGAAAAAGTTTTTAAACTAGTTTTGCCAATATTGGAAAATTGCCTGAATATTTTAAAGAATTTTATAGACACGAAAAGCTAAAATGAATGCACTACGTGCATTATTTCGCGCAAATTCTTTTCTAAAAAATTCATTCAACTATATTTAGTTGCATGTTGAAAAATTAACTTTGTATTCTGTTAAGTTATTAAGTTAAACGAATTTAAATTGTATACAATTTTTTTTGTGAAAAAGCAAGCACCTTTAAGGAAGTCGTCACGCCACAACTTTTCCACCAAAAGCCGTTTTAGTGCCCATAAATATGTTATAACAAATTACTAAAAAAATATTTATTCATTATGCAAGTCTATTGTTGAAAACTATTTAGTTAGGGCACTAAATTGAATTATTCATTAACTAGACGATTTTTTTCAACAAACATTCAATTATAAAGCAGTTTTCCATTTTGGAAACTAATTAAAACTAAAATGTTAAACAACGGAATAAAGCCGATTAAGGGTAAAAGGGCATTAATGTACAGGCCTAGAACGAATACAGTATTCTTGGACAGGTAAATTGTATGACCTCATCTAATGGTTGCAATTAATGGACCGTCAATGATTAAAACAGATTTAGTGTCATGGTCGCGATTTTCCACCATCTTATACCATCGTCAAACCAACAAAATGGGCACAAGCTCTTGATTATATCGGTGGTATGTAAAATGTTTTGGGTCAACTAATGGATATATGACCGCAGACTTTATCGATTTACTTCACACACACACTAGAGGGTAGAAAATCGTAGAGAGGGTTAACAAAACACCAACCCCTGATCTTCACTATGTTTGGAACTTACATTTCATTAATTTCAATCAGTGTTTTGCGGTTTAATTCATATCTCTTCTACGAACATTCTCTAATATAACAACTTACAATTGAAATTTCATTATTTAAATTATATGACACACATAATAAACGACAATTCAATTTATATTTTAGGGTGGATGAAAGTTTCTGTGGACTTGATGTGTTTGGAAAATTGTGCTTAAGTGAATTTTAGACCCTCTGATATAGAAATTATTGTGGAAAATTGTTTAGGGTAAAGTTTTGGACACTATATATTTGAATTTAGATGAACATTTAGTTGAAAGAACTAATTTCAGTTTGTAAAATGTAAGAATGTCTCTGGTGCAATAAAACTTAGGACAATTTTACGATCTCAGAGGCACGCTTACATTTTACCAGCTATATTGGACATATTGTATCAACGGACAATATGTAAACCTTTGAAATAATAGCTTTGCATACCTTTATTACGAAACCTCTTATCTTTTCGAATACAAATTGCTTCAACACCTCTAAACGCCCAGATAATAACGTATTAAAATATATTAAACAAGACCAACGCATTAAATGATGTTTAATGTAATGGAAGTGGAGCAACTTTTGTAAATTTTGTGTCAGTGTAACAGCGATAACAGTATAGTAGAGAACTGTGATATATACTATATATATACTCACTGATTGCCCCCTTTTTAGGGTGAAAGAAGAGCCTTCTCTCCCTTCTTTCCACGTACTAAATTTCTGTTTAAAATGTTGTCACGATAAGACTTTATAAATATCCTCGTTAAGGTAATTCTTTCCAAAAAAAAAGAGGAGAAAGTATTTTTATCCGTGAATATTCTTCAAGTATTAAATAGAGATATTAGTGTTCAAATTTGATCGGAATTAGTTAAATCGTGTTAAAACAATTGGAAAAACAAACCGGCGCGTGAAAAAAACAATCAACTTGGAAATGTCGAGGAAGATAAATTTGTGAAAATTACAAACCAATTTAAATTCTTTGCCCTGAAAGAGGGCTGAAATTCAACCAATGTAAATAGCTAATGAAAAATCAACAATAATGAGATACAGGGGAAAAAACCAGGGAGTAATTAACTCGTTTTAATAAAAATAATATTTTAATTGTATATGAAAAATGGACAAGTTTTATACAACAAAATCAATGCTGGAAACAGTTTTAAAAAAGCAACACATTTATTGTCAACAATTGAACCCTTTTATGTCGTTGAAATGATTAAGTGCCAATCAATGTTAAGCTATAACATTAGAAGAGTAACATCACTATCACAGAACGGATCAGAGAATAATTTAGTTAACATGACATGACAGCCATTTAGTGTAAAATGAATTAAATCCATGCACTGTCCTGATAATACGTGGAAAAAAGCAAACAATCTCATGTTAAAAATAAATACAGTTTATTAAAAAAACAGTCCAATTCTAATCAAAGATGAACGTTTTATTGCTAAGGACGAACATTTACGAAATGTTGTCTGTTCTTGCATTAGAGATAAGAAAACCTCTTGAATTTTAAGAATTATATCATTCCAGTTGAGCTGATATAAATCATATAAAGAAGCCGAAAAAACGAGAGATTTAAAACCGAGTGAAAAATCCCGTCCACATTTCGACAGCCATCTTTCCTTACATGATTTTTTCCATTTTTTCTCTGTAGATCCGTTTGTTACACAAAAATATACATATATATATATTATTGTCTTAAATATATCTATATAAAGAGTCGGAATAAGTAAACTTATAAATCTCAGCAGATCTTGTTTTGGAATAAATCTCACTTAGAATTGCTTATGGAGAGTTTTGGCCCTATATACAGTTTAAGGGTCTTCTTCTATTTCATGTTTAATTCAGTTTGTATATTCTAGTTTTATGAGTAAAGTTTCTTCAGGACCTCAACATCCATACATATATATTTATACCGAATGAAAGAGTGGCGTGACTAGAAAATCTATCGATTATTGGTTATTATATTGACAGAAAAATATTATTTTTATTGTAGATGAATAAAAAGATTTTCCAAGGGTTTCAGTTTCACTGATAATAAAATTTTTGTTATACTTTTATTGTAAGAGAACAATGATTTATACGATATATCGCAACCTTTTTTCATTAAAATAAAATCGTGTTAAAATGCATTGTAATTATTAGGCTTTCGTTAAAATTGTCGTATGGTTAAATAGTAAACGTCACTGCCTTAATGGTTAATAAATTATGTGGAAAGGATAATTTGATTTTTCACCCTAGTTTTTTTTTGATAAATGGCTCCAAGTGGAATAGTTGAAAATGTCAATCAAGAAACAATTAAGTTTTGTTGGAAAACAAACATGAAAAATGGGCGAGAATTGATTGTGTGGATAAAAAGGACACCTACAGTCCAGTTGCTGACATGTGGAATAGAATTCCGTGTTCGACAATCGATGACACACCATTGTGTCCGAGACAAATAAAAATCCTTGCAAGAGGTCGTCTAATGTGGAACAAGCTCCAAAAAAATAACGTTGGCTCAGTTCTCTGGAGAGCGCGAGACGCAATTAATTTCATCTTATATACTGTGTAGTGCCAAGTCTAATCTATTTTCCTAAATTTAGTTATGTGATGATGGAAAATTGAATCTCTAGGTGATTATTCATTTTCATAAACCAGCGTGGAAGATTTCGCAAAAAATTCACAAACAAATTTCGAATGAATAAAATCAAACCATCCAATTCCATCAAAGGGCCCAATTTTCTGCCACACACACAATATTTTATACGTTTGCAGATACATTTTACGAAAATTTCCTATATATGCAATATAAAACTTTTTCGTAAGGGTGAATATTTTTTTATAATACCTAATCGTTTTGGCACCATTAAAGAAACTTTCACATAATAAAATCCTTTAGATAAAAATTGCTATTCCAAATATAGAATTAGAATATATTTGTTGGTAAACTTTTGATTTAACTACTTAATAGTTACTTTATAATAAAGTCATGACTTTCATTTTCAATTCTATAAAGTTCTTCCAACAACAACAATATATTTATATACGTTTAAAGATTTTAAAAAAAAAACTTGAAAGTTAAAAAGTTTGATGTAAGCCCAATGATTACCGGAAAAAGTTCGTGATATACATAAATGCCATCAACTGGAATGAAGCATTTTACCATAATTGATTGCAATACAATTTTCCAAATGCAGAAATCAAATTTTTTAATACAATTAACGTCTTTTCCTCAAATCCCAACGACTTGTACATAATTTATCAAAATGACAGTATTGACCTTTAAAAACAAACACGAAACCAATATTATGGACAGTTTAACAAATTTTTTATTGACTAAATTGTTGATTATTCGTCAATCAAATTAAATTCAACTTTCAGACACTCTGTATATATATTTACATTAAGGGTAAAAGTTATTGGGTAGGTATATAATGCATTAAAGTGAGGGAATTCGGCCTGTATGCCATAAATTCTCACCAACCCCTCAAAATGTAACCGCCACCCTCTGTGTGGCCCTTCTTCTGCTGTGGAAAGAAGAATGTCGACTTGTTCTCATCAACATAAACCCAATATAAAACCAATATCAGTATAGACTGACAATAAATTTACGTCGTCCTACACTAAATTGAAATTTATTTTGTAACTTATATACTTGACATTCAAACAAAGTCGTTCATTAGATTTGCCGCCCCCCTCTATTACAAATATATGAAACTGCATGAATATTAATGCGGTTTTGAAGAAAAATTTCGTTATTTAAATTGCTGTTTATGTATATTTATACATTTGAAAAATCAAATCAACTTTTAAGGTGCCAAAAAGTTTCCAGCATCAGCTAAAAACTTCCCAAATGGGCTATGTAAATTTATGGAGAAAAATCAGTTCAATGAATACATTATAAAATATTTAATGAGGTTATATATACGGAAGGCCTTAACATAAACTTGAGGAAAACTTTCTTGAAAAATGCCTATTTAAAATTATTTACGCATATATTGATCCGCTGAACCAAAATCCGTTTACAGAATTTAAGTGGTAGTTTTTCACAATTAACACAATAATATTTTTTTTTTGAAATATTAATTATAAAATGTATCAATTCCGTGTAAATGATTATAGTTGAAAATTAATTAAAAAGTTGAAAACGTACAAAACGTTGCATATTTTACAGGATTCGAAAACTTTTTTAATTGAACTTTGTTTTCTAATATTAATAATTTTTACAACGTGTCCTATTTCGAAATTAGTTTTTCATCGAATTATTCCAAAAACGGATAAACGGTAATCGAATCATTTACAATTCAGTTACACCTTTACATGTAATCAAATTAATAGCATCTTACATTTAAACACACTTATTATATCGAATGCTATATTATAGTGGATTAACTGGGCTAAATTTAGAGATATAAAGGGATGCATATTCACCTTTATTACGATTGCAAATCAAACTGAACTGTGATGGGGGTAATAGTTTTGTGGCTAAGTTCTAAATTTAATTACATCGTTTAATTCATGGGGATCGAAATTGTCTTAATTGGCCACAAATTGTACGAGAACTTTTGCCCATCAAAGCCATTTTGTAGCAAATTCAAAATATTTATTAAAAAATTCAAATCGTCATTTTGAATGCAACAATTTCATTAGTTTTACAACGATTACAAGTCCATTAATGTAAATGAATTCTCCACTGTACGATTTTCGACCGTAAACTAGTTAATTTTTCGCATTAATGTTAAAATTTAACCACACAAACATCTAATTGATTTGAATATATAAATGTACAAGTGGCTGGTTTGAAATTATGTTCATTAGAGTCAAAGGAATCTGGGGTGTTCACTTATAGTTTGGCAATAAAATGTAAATTTACACTTTTCGTACAAATGATTTCATCATGTATTTATAATTTGATGAGGGTGTTGAATTTATTCTATCTATTTTATGATATTCTACATGAATTCTGTAGATTTAACATATATATGCGGAAATATTTACTATTGGAATTTGTTTGTTTAACAAAACTTTTTCATTTAAATCATTCCGTTGTTTTAGGACTGCATTATTTGTTTTATTATTATGTGTTGTTATTTTAACACAGGTATAAACTTTGTTATCTCTAAACATCAATTTCTGCACGATATTTTATTATTTGGTTAATAAATAGTTTCATATACAATGTTTCATTTATTATTGTGGAATTTGTTGGTTTACCTACGAAATATTTTTAAAAATTAGAGTGGTTGTTTAAATAAAACAATTTTTCCTGAAAAACATAATATGTCCGAAAAGGATCTGAATTACATTTTAAAATAATTTAATTTTCTTTTGAAAGTTTCTACGTTCTCGCATTATTAATTGAAATACACATTTTCTTTGTTTTTGCCATAAATCATTCGTATTTTTTCGTCAGTATTTCAGGCAAAAATAAATTATATGCTACTGTTTACTTGTTGTGTTGTTCATTTCATATTTTATTTATCTTTATTACATGTTTTATAGGAAACGAGAGAGAATAAGAGAAGAACGACAAAGTATACCAGTATATTTACAGGTTATTTATGGATTCAATTAAGCAAAATTTATGAATTATAAATAATAGATTACGTTGACGTGTTTTCTTTTCACTTCAATTAGAAATTTCCCCCTATATAGCGCATATAAAACTTTTGACTTTCCACTTTATTTATTAATACTTTTTTAATATCACATTTAAAAAAAATTTGTACTCACATTTATGTAATATAATACTGTTTATAATTGTATTTTAATTTTAAATTAAGCGAAACTTGGAAATTTAATTACACATTATAAATTATACTCTATACATAAATAAAAAAAAGCAACTTTAAAGATTTATTATTAATAAAGTTGAAAAATTCAGCATTGTAAACTTTCTGAATGGGTTTTTAGGTAAAACTGGAAAATGAAAATTCCGTATACATACGATTTTATTATTTATTTTTAAATAGAATAGTATTTTAAGTTTACAACTACAGTTTTAAATGTTTAATTTTAATCAGAAAATGCATCTCCAACTTTTATATTATTTTCACATCAAATATTCATAACGAAAAATTGCAACTTTTAATGGAAACTCATATTTTCATAAGAAAAGCTTAACACGTACCTATTAACTACTTATTTTAAAATAATTTGTCACGAAAATATAATGTTGGCTTTTTACACCGAAATTCTACACGAAAATGTCTTCATTTTACTTTATATTTTATTATGCAATATATAAATTTCGATTATAATAATTAACTAAATTCGTTTTAATTAAATAAATTTCTAAGTAGTTTCTCTGGTATAAATTAAACTAATTATAATGCTGTCAAGTTGTACAAAATGGCTGGTAATTTTCTCAAAAACGTGCCATTTTATGTACAGGTAAAGTCTGTCTACTTTATACTTGCCTCTTTCATTATAAATGTCACAATTAGGAATAGAAAATACATAAAGATAGAATTTATTAAAATTTAAAAAAATTATATCATTCTTTAACTAATTTGACGAGTAACAAATCGTTTATAAGTTTTATTGCCCAAGAGGTAAGCATACATCGAACAGAGTGTATGTAATTCTTGTCGGAAAAGTTGATAAAATCGATTAAATAACAGTTAAAATTTGTTTGAATGAACTTTTATAAAGAAATCTTTGCAAATAAAAATTCTACATACTAGTTAATACGATATATAAATAAAAATAGCGTTCAAGGGTGTGTGTGTACGTTATATGAATATAAAATATAGGCTATATACACGATATGACCTAAAGATTGAAAGCCATATTCCATTGTCCTTCGTACAATAGCGCCCAGAAGCTTATCCTGGCACGCTATTGCCACTTAATTCCGATTACAGACTTATATTGTTGGAAAATGGTTGGTATATATACTATATTTATACATGTTGGTATATAAAATACATAATACCACCCACATAAACCATCATCATCATCATCATAATCGTGATAGCATTTTTCATTGTGTTATACATTATATATAATTTTGAAAATGATACAATTCACGATGGGAAAACCTTGATCCACAGGATGTAATTTAAAATATATGCAACAAGGATCGATATATTCATAACAAATTATTTAAACAAAAAAATGAAGTTATATAAGTCAAAATTGATGCATGCAACAAGTTTTTTCGGAAAATTTTAACTGAATGAAGCGCTATTTGAAAAATCCTTTTAATCACATTCAAAGTTTTCGTTTTGAAATTAAGCCCGAAAAATGTTTGGAGCCTAAGGCGTAAAATTGATTTTATTTTGGAAGAAAAAACACACATACACACAGACATTTTCGTTGAAACATTTTCCAGGCTAGTTCATCCAAGTGGAATAATAAATCTTCCAAGAAATATAACGCGTCTACCTTGCGGTTTTACTAAAAACGAAGACATACTGTGTACCATTATATATTGTGCACTGTTTCATGCATTTACAACTCTTTATTTATATATAAAACATAGTAAAACACTTTACTATACTAATTAAAACGAATTATAATGTGAAAAATGGGTGAAATTTAAAAATGTCCAGCTCTGGACCGGTTCATTGTTTTCATATATGGAATTTTAGGGTTGGTGCTATGAATATAATATAGATATGCCATTTTCATTCGTTTCCAAATAATAATGTAAAATCAATTCAAAAGTATGAATATATTTTAAACAGTGGAGCTTGTTAAAAAAGAAAAATACACGACTTTAAATACCAATTAAAAGTTTTACCACAAGAAATGCAAGTTTTACATATAAAATAAATACGTACTTTGTAATCCATAGAGAAATTACGTTAAACAAACATAAAATATATATATACGTATCTTTTTATTTATTTCTCCACGAACATTTCAAATACTATATAGTTTTCCTTTTAACGGAAAGGAAATCTTGTAGATTTAAATTTACTACAAGAATTTTTACTTAGCAATAACATTAAAGGTCAAATTTAAAATTAGTCACGTAAGTTTTACATTTATGTAGTTTTGAGTTTGGTTTCCAAAGTACACATTGTGGTATTAGTTTGATTAGTAAATGTATTGTTTAAATTAATTACAGCAAGTTTTAAAGCCCCTTCAAATTACTTAAGGTATTAAACAAAGAAAACGTATATTAATTTTAATTCATATATTAATATGGTTAAAAAAACGCACACAATGTTGAATATAAGCCGCTTTCGGAACAAAACAATTAAAATTTTACGAAACTTATAAAACATGTATGTGCATGAAATACTGTTTATGATAGAACATGTTCCAGTTGAAATTTTGCATATATGTGAAATGCACTCAACAACGGCCACCATATATTTTGCACCCCCTTCTTGTGTGTACACTTGACGTCTAACCACTTTGTACACTATTGCATCCCTTAAAACTAAACAATGTCAAAAGCACATTGTAAATAAAATTCATTAGAAAATTTAACAAATTTTATTTTTATAAAAAAAAACGCAGTGAAAATTAGGTCAGTATAGAAAAATCACGCTTAGACACAACCCTGTAATATATTACTTAAAGGGGTGAAATGTATATAACGTCATATATATCTGTTTAAAGTGACAGTATTATTATTCAGACATAATAACGACAGGCGCTTTGACGTATACAACCCACCAACCCTCATTTTAGGAGCTTAGCCCCATCATCAACGAAATATATATATGTATACAGGAATGAAAGGTTATAAATCACCACCAATGGTGGTCATACATATTGCATTCTCGCGGATTGAGGCCCAAACCGTTATCTACACATACATTTCATACATCATCAGACTCTCTACTGACCAGCAACCGAATACTGTGTGCTGGGGGTGGTGGCGGTGGTGGTGGTGGTTGGTGAGGGATGGACTCTAATGGAGAGAAACGCCCGAGCGCAATTGTTTTACTTTATGGGAATTGTTTGTTCCGTAAACCAAGTTGATCATTGCTGTACTACTCTTCCCAAATACATTTATAAGCTTGCCTCTTGAGCAGTAAAACTCGAAAATGATTTATTACTGGACAGATGAATAGGCGAAATGTTTTGGGGCATTACAAATTGTCTGTTTTGTCAAATTTGTTCACGACTGATATAATTCTAAGAAATTCTTTAAAAATCTATAATACATTCTATCTTGTTCTATTTTTTTAGTTATAATTGTGATATTTACAATCACAGAGGCAAGTATATGCCGATCCGAACTGAAATTCAGTGTTAATATGGAATTAAAGGGTGTACATGTATGTGCCCCCTCATATATACAACTATAACACAGAAAGAGGAATAAAATAAATTTGTGTGAAAATATTGCACATTAAATTTTATGAGTTGTAAACGATTCTCTATTTCTACATTATTATACAGTTCGCGTTTACGTGAATTTGTGTGTGTGTATGTGTGTGGTGCATCAACAAAAACTTATTGTTTTGTATGGTGGATCGTGGTGGTGGTGGTTTATTTTTACACAAGGGATATATATGTAATCGATACATTCACCAATAGGTGTTATACTATTATATCTAAATAGATTGATGGCTTGTTTTCAATTTCAAATTTTCTACTCAAATAATACAATCATAAAATTTCGAACTTAAATTCATATACCTTTGAGGTGTTTAGACATAAAATGTGGTGATGTTTGGTAATTTAATATTATGTACTTGGTACAGTTTTGTAATGTATTATCTGGTAAATGGAATATGTAATTTTATACCTTATGGGATAATTTCCCTTTGTCTAATTATAGCTTCTTTACCGCAAATAATTACGATATTAGTTTAAAGTGCTCGAAAAATTTCTGCTCCAAATTTATTAAAATAAATGTTTTCAAAAATATTTTTAATCAATCTCTTATAAACTGTAGAATTTCATTTTTGTTTAGCTTTTGACGTTTTTCAAAATCCGCAATTTTTTCGCTTCTTTCATTCCAAATAAAAAACTATGTACATCGATATATCCAGACTGGATACTCGAAAATCATTCCATCAGGATGATGTTCTATTAATAGAGTATTTACCGGACGTATTTAAAGGCAACAACCCTCTCGAAACAGTAAATCAGCTTAACAAGAGAGAGACCTCAAGAGTTGGTCTATAATATTTACTTAAATAGGGTCACATTCCACATTTTGTACAATATTAAAGTATATTATATATATATTTATGTCCGTAACCATCTCATGTGTATTATTATATATAATTTCTATTATATTACGAAACATTTACGGTCCCACATCAGAATATAACCACCCGTTAACATCCCCCTGAACAACAGATAGTAATTGTTTAACATTATCTCGCTTGATACTTTGATATGGTTTAATATTCTAGTTTATTAGTAGTAAAGCCTATGTGTACAACAATATATATATACGACATTTGTGCCCCTTCCTTTAGTTTATTAGAATATTAACGTTGTGTGTTGTTACAATATGTATGTAAATTGTTTCAATAATCAAACTCTTACTATTATATTATGCACAATAATATATTGTTAATTTGGACTTTAGTTTCCGTTACAAACGGCACAATTTCTGAAATGTCATACATGTGCAATGTACCTTGTCATTACATGCCAATGGCCTAATTACCTTGACAGATATTTAGTGTATATATAAATGATGGAATCAAATGTTTGTGACAGAATAAAGGAACAATTAATTGATGTTGCATTCATATTAGTTGGATGTAATTATATACCTTATATCTCTTTGATCTACCATTACGGTAATTAACATGTATATCTTGCTAAAATTCCGTATTACTTGAATTATTTTCGCATATATTACGACCTATTCAATGTACAAGTTTTGATTAACATAAAAAATTGTTGCATACAATATGATTGCATTTGAATTTTACAAAAAGAAGGTGTGTTTAATAATTTAGATGTTGTTTTAGTTTAGTTGCAAATTTACATACTATTTACATTAATGGTTTCAGCGATAATAATTGCAATTCCACAAGAATTTAGTTTCTTTGCATATTTATGCTTATTAAATAATAAATATGCATGGATTTATCAGATAAATTTGAACAAATGTCACAATTGTTGTAGAAAAATTAGATTTTCCACTCTAATTAGTAAAAAAACAACATTTTCCAGTCTGATAATTTCCTTATATAGTTTTTGTGAAATGTGAAGCGATACGAGTATCATGATATGTGAATGATTTTAATAATTTTCAGATAAATCAAATGATTCGATTTTGAGAAGTGGAAAAACTTAAACAACTTGATAAAGTTATATCGTTGTGCCAAAAAACTTTTCCAACTAGAACCCCTCACTTATACTCTTATATTTCCGTCTCAAAAATTCAAGCACCACTCATTCTCATCTATGCGTACTATAAGGGGTTGTTGCCGTGGGGCATGGTATATATACGGAAAAATTATGGGCCCCATTCCAGAGAGAAAAAAAACAGAAAAAAGTGATATAAATGCCCGTCGACACAACGCGGCTTCTCTACAGCTACAACTTAACCTTTTATTGATAAATTTATGACCTTATAGCTATAAAACATTTTCTGGTATTCAGTTTGGGGTAGTATGTTCTCTTTTTTCTACTAACCAACATTTAAGCATAAATCACTGCAAAGAAAACGATCAGGTGATGGAGAGGGATGTTTTTTTATGGTGCCTTTAAATTTACTCGTATTATTCAAATTGACACACAAAATATGAAAGACCACACAATCAAACGTCAATTAAGATTAAATTCAATTCAAAATGTAGGCGCGCCGCCACTGGAAAAGAAGAAAGCTTCGGCTTTGTGCTAATTTTATTCCGTATTATGCAAGTTGAATAATAATTACTCTATATATTTTGAATAAATGCGATCAATTTAAGTGAATGTTGTTTAGTTTGTTAACAACTGCCAAAATTAGGATCATTTTTTGGAATGTTCGAACAATAAAGAGTGTAATGAAACGAGAATTTATAATTTACGTTATTTTCTAGTGTACATTTTATGTAAACTACGTGTACTTGGGCATTATGTATTAAATTTTCATTAAACAAAAACATTACACATACATTTATAAAAGTTTGTTAAAACACCCATTAAATAATGGGTAATTATATTATAAATTATAGAAAATATGGCTAAATAGTCAAATTAGTTTATATTTACGATAATTGCATATAAATTTTTGTTTGTACAAAATTATAAAAAAAATATGACTTGATTTTGTTCATCAGAGCATTTCTTTTACGGTTTTATGTTTAATGAAGTAGGTAAGTCAATAAAAAATTCATTAAATTAAGTTTTCCTCTTGCAAAAAATTGTTTCGTATAATTTTTATGACCAATTCATTTTATGAGTCATGTTATAAAAATTAGAATTTACAAGTTCTTTTAATGCCACTCTTTCCATACATATTATACAAGGCTTTTTATAATTCAATAGCTTTGAATTTCATATTCCGTATACATAGAGTTTATGAAAATGTCTTTAAAATGCAGTTTTCTTTAAATAAATTTCAATTGATTTGTGTATTTAAATGAATACGCTTCATCTATTAAATATAATTACATTTATCGATATTCGAACGAAATATATGTACAATATATGTATGGTAAAACAGATAAATACAATCTGTCACCCTTGTACCGATAAACCGCCCCCCTTTTATTATAAATAAAATCAATTTGCCACACGAAATGCTTTTCTATATAAAGCTTCCTTGTTTATACAACAAATATATATCTGTTTGATACGCATTCTACCACCCTAAATAAAAACAATTTTCTTTTTATCATCCCTTTGTCAAAATAATTCCATATACATATATATATGTGTGTTAGTTTTCAATTGACAGTGAAAATAAAAAATTTGAACGAAAAATGTAATCAAATATTGTGATTTATGGGTTGAACATGAATTGGTATTACAGAGACCCGTCAACCGCACAACCATTAGATCACATCCAGATTACCATTATTTGATTAGGGTGGTTTTCTGGGTGTTTAGAAGAGTTTATGATGATATGGTCCCCGGATACGATCTCCCTCTGCCCTTTGTGTGTTTAGTGAGTGGCGGCGACCCCACATTTTTAAGTGTATATCGTTCTTATCTGGGGTGTAAATGTGTGCCAACACAAAAAAATCATAAGGGCCCAAATGCAACCCTTTACACCCTGAAAACAGCCGTAAAACAACCCCTGCCAATTTTTTTCTGTATTGAAATGAATTGAATCCAACTATTTCTGTATAATATACGTAACATAAACGTTGTATAATTAAAATTAATATCTGTTGTTAATTAAGAATTAAATTTAAAGGCAATTAAACGACTGGGTAAATACAAAACAGTAAACAAGTAAATAATATAGTCACTCAAACACAAATATACGTATATAATACGTATTTTAGTAATTAAAACATGTTACTATACCAATCCTTCTACTTCCGTTTTACGCTTTTCCATATTTCACATGTACATATATATACATATATACACCTAATAATGTATCTACGAGTTTTATTACACAAGATGAAGCATGAAATTAATTTACAGAATATTGTGTTATATGAAAATTTGACTTTTTCCTCCATTCAATCGTAAATACTTATATTATATAAAGATCAAACGCGAAAATGCATTTTTCATATATTCTCAGCGAAAATTATTTATAAGTCATTAAAGCTGAAGTGCTTTTATTGGTTATTTCGAAATATATCAGTAAAGTGTTAGAAGGAAAAGTTCGATAATCTTTTCAAAAATTTATTCTTGAGCTTTTACAGAAATTCCAACCACTTGTACAGTTTTTAATAATTTAAAACCATAAACCAGTGTTAATTATTTGTACCATTCACAACTTTACAACCACAAATTAAAAATACTAACAACCTTTTGGGAATACCGGCGTGTTTAGTGCATTTTACGAGATTTATAACGATATAATAATGCGTGAGTTATTAATAATTCCCCCAAAACAAATGAAAGGAATAAACAGATTAAAGTAGATAAAGTGTGAATTATTCATAATATGAAATTAAATTGTGTACAACAAGAATAAAGACAGCATCCAAACTGAAATTAAAATTCTGTTTGAAATCAAAAAAAGCACACCGAAAAAGCTCTGAGAGAATGACTTTGACAATTGAATGCAGACCACGAATCCACCTTCTTCTTTTGCCTGCCACCATACATATCCGTATAGATAGCTCGACTACATGTTTAAGAGAGAAAATCAACTTTAATCAGAATTTATGTTACCAGTCAAAGGTTAAAAAATTACCGACAAGAGAAAGGAAAAACCGAAAAAAACCATTGAACTTGTAAGAAGAAAAAAAACCGATATGGAATCGGAAAAAGGCAACATAAATATTTCTGAACAAATTTATTAAATACGTTATTTGAATTACAATTTCATTTCTAATAAACTATTCGTATAGCTGTATACGAAAATTTTCAGTTTGCATGTGTATGTTATCGCTTTATATGGTCTTTGAGGTCAATTGTATTGGGCTGGCACCCCATACCCATACAAAGGATGCTTATCTAATCGCATTTTCCTCGCATATGTAACCCATTACTGTGAATTACCCCCTTATATTAGTGGTTTCACCACCAACACTAAATTATCTCTACCCAGATTCATGTTATAAAACTAAATGAAGAAAAGCTTTAAAAATAAATAAATAAATAGCTACCAACAGATTATGGTGCTGTGGGCATCAATTTACTTGATGACAAAAAATTTTTTCACGCCACCAAAATCCATTTAAACTCTTATACATAACAATGGATGCGTATGTATAGGTGTGTGTGTGTGTGCGAAACAGACAATAAAAATGATAGCACTTTATTTACGATTCGAATGATGCGAGCATTAATTACATCTCGTGAGAGCCCGAGTAAAGAGAGGCCATAAAGAGACACAATGACAACTACTAGTCATCTTCCATTGTGTGAACAATGAAAAGAGCCGCTTGAACGATTTCTCTCGAAATTCCTCACATATACACACCAACAAAGAATATATATCACGCGGGGAGAAAAAATGGGAAAAATTGTAATTAAAATGGTAAAAGCATGGGTTTGTCTTTATGTCGCTTTTATTTCAATAATGTGCAATATACAGGGTGTTTCATAATATGTGAGGAAAATTGAACGGGGTGATTCGTTAATTTTAAGAAAAAAGTTCAGTGGTGTAGTTTATAGGGCTGCTCCCCCCTTAATTTCTACGCCATTGAGAAAATTCGTATTGTAAATGCACTGTTTAAATCGTCAATATTTTCTCCACAAAAAAGTATTCTTGGCCAATAACTCTAAAGTGAACCATTTTCGGAAAAATGGCATTTTTTGAAGAAAAACATTTAATACTAGAAGTTAACATTTTTTATAAAATGCAATTTTTCTCGAGAATGGTTCACTTTAGAGTTATTGACCAGCAAGAATACAGTTTTGTGGAGAAAATGTTGACGATTTAAATAGTGCTTCTAAGATACCAATTTTCTCAGTGGCGTAGAAATTAAGTGGGGGAATATCTCGCGCTGCCCCATATATTTTAAAAACTATTAAATCCCCGAAACGAGTTAATCTATTTTAATTTAAATCATATTAAAACAACTGGAATGTTTGGATAGGATTTTATAAATACAATGTAGGTGGAGTTACTAATTTACGTTTTATGTAAATCGTTTTAATCTACTTAAAAATCGATTAATTGTAAGATGAAAAATTCAGCCCCTGTTTGACATTATTATTTCTAAAGTAAACTTTTCGCTCGTTTGATAAGTGTGTAAACTGCACTATATGACACACGACAAATCATTAAGCTTGGCAATGTAACACATATAAAACAAGTCATCTAAGAGTTCTTCGTGTAGAAATGTTGGCGACACATGGTAGATAATCTTCGTTAGTAGTAAATCCATCCCCCATCATACATACACACCAACACAGACACGTGTATATACGAACACAACCCTTATAATATTTACTGTAAACTTGGGGACGGTTTTAGACTACTACCATATATATATAGGACCATATTTCTACTGCCTTCATAAATTATGTATAATGAACTCCTGTTCTAGACAGTAGTTTCGATTATGAAACATTAATTACACCTCTTGTCGTGTACTAATTCCACTACTATGAACAAATCCTAACATAAAGATTGCATTAAATTTGATACAGAGTCTTGTATATACTTAACACACTTAAGTATTTACATCCGTTTTATAAACTACACATCTAGATAACATTATTAACAATATTCGATCGTTTTCGTCTTGCAACAGAAGGCAAAATTGTCCGGTATATACTTACCTCTTGAGCAATAAAATTAAACAAGATTTAACTCCTAAATTCTAAAAAGTTCTCTAGAAATTGTAACTTTTCACCAAATGTAATCTACACATTCTTTTTTCTATTTTCTATTCACAATTGTGACTTTTACCACCGAAGAGGCAAGTATACAAAGGACAGTCTACAGATAGTTTTAGGGCAAAATGATTAAATACAAAGCTGTATTTTTTAATGATTCACACAAACACTTAAAAAGCAAACAAAGAAACACAAAGTATTATTATCAACCCCTTAGTTTCTCCCTTTGAATGTACGGTTGTTCTTTATAATAACACAAAAATGAAATAACAAGACAGGCATAACGGATCTTCTTTACAACGAATAGCTTGTTAACAATTTGTTAGAAACTAAACATCATTTTTCAGAAAATAAAATAAAATTTGTAGAAATTTCTTATGTTTTCCAAATTGTTTTCACAATATAAATGATAGGTCAATTTAAAGGATTTTTATGGTAATATAAAATTTTGCATGGAATTTATACCGGGTTTTATTAATGCAGAAACACACATATAGATAGAAAATTGTTGGATTGTTCTAAAATGGATGGAACGCATATTTAATATTCATACTAATAACCACATATGTGTACGAATTGTAGGGATAATATTATTGTCACGTAAAGATAGCCAGATTGTGTTTGTTAGTTAGGAACATACATACAAAACGTACATAAAATTTAATAGTACACAAAGAATAATAAATATTTTCGAGCTGTGCAACATTTCCATCGATTGTATTTTTGAGTAAAAATTGACAAAATAGGTACATCATTATCATTGACAAAAAAATAAACATTACAATAAACAAACCTTCTTCAAGCACAAAAAGGAGGACATGCTGGGCAAAAAACTAGAAATTGCTTGTTTTTATCTTAACACCAACTTTTCTAGGACAACAACGCACAACAACAACAACAACATTAAAGTATAAAAAAGCGAAAGAAAAAAGCAATAACATTATCATGGTGGAAAAGCCGGGGATGATTAGAACCGCTTACAGCATTTTATTCCTTAAGCCCATTCTGTCTGGTATAAATTCAAAATTGAGGAAATGGTCCTATTGGAAATGAATAAACGAGTTTTTGTTGTTCACTAAAGAAATCATGCTGAAAAAGGATGGATTTTGCGCCAAGTTTCATTAATTTAACTAAAAATCTAAAACTATAGAGATAATTTTCCATTTTTCATCGTACACGTACATTTTATATGAATTTTTTTCTATTCAACATTTTCCTAACAATTTTCCCATGTAAATGTGTATGGTAATTGATTTCGTAAAGCATACAACCTAACAACAATTCAAATTAAAGTATGCTTGAACATGTCCGAACAATAATAATGTGAAGCCCTGGAGGATTGCTGTCAGTGGTCGTTATAATTGGTGGTGGTTGGGGGTTGGAAATGTTCGCAGAGAGAAAACACACACACACACACACAAAATGCACACGTTCTCTATTTTACACCACTGTGTGTCACCATAATTTTCACCAATTACTAATCACAACAATCCGTCTAATTAAATCCGCTAAATAAATAAACTTGACAGCAAGCTAGTTACAACGAACAGCAACGAAAAAACAAAGTAAAATAAAACAAATTACAAGAAAAGAGACGGAAATGGATAGCGAATTGGGTGAATTGTTTCTTCGGCTATATGTTGTTTTTTTCCTGCAGAAAAGGATGCAAAAGGGCGGCGGAATGAGGGTTTTTGATTGTGAATTGCGGAGTGTAAATTGCCGCCGTTAAATCAGGCTCCGGTATTTTAAGCTTTCCATAATTTAGGGGGTGGTATAATGGGGGAAATTAAGAATAATAGAAACTGAAGCGCAACATAACAAATTGACTGAAAAAACGACAACTTGCAAGTGTTTTAATCGAGTTTTATTATTTTTTTGACAAACATTTATCCCCCTTGGCATGGACTGCAGCAAATAGATAGAGAATTAAAGTCAGTCGATCCTAAAATATTACCCTATTTACATATATACACCCCCATGGTCTTATTCCTTTACAAAAATTATTAATAGCCAGTTTACTTTTACAACTTCTTACACTACATTACCACTATATATACTCTTTTTCATGGCTATAAGTATGAAATATCTATTGAAACCAAAAAATATTCTTATCTTATCAAATTCACCATTATTTTAACATAAACTCAACATAGATATAACTTTTCCACAATATACATTGTTTTATGAGTATCACGAATTAATAATAAATGAAAAAAACCATCTTGTTTCGAAAATTTCAATACTATATTTCAAATTAAGGTTCTTCATCTTTTCGAGACGTGCTTTGAATTTTCATGATATACGTAGAATAACGTTTGATTTTACAATTCTATAAACATTGTGTAATATTGTAAGTGCTGAAGCAGATGTAAATGATTTTATTAACAAATCCAACAACAGACAAAAAGAACGAATAAAAGACAAATGTGAAAATAATTGATGGATTAGAATTGCTGTGAATGAATACAAAATAAACAACAAATGATAGTTTGTCTATAAATAATTTAAAGTCAAAAAACCGTGTACATATAGAGGGAAAAACCATTAGGAAAATAAAAATCATTTAAACAACACTAATTGAATAACAAAGTTTATAATTCCAACAACAATGTTTTCCGTACTATAACGAGAAATTAATCAAATATTAAATAAATAATTTATGCATTTAATTTAATTAAACGTATATATAGAGTTATATTAAAGCTTTTAAACTCTTCGTGTGTTTGTTTTATTGTATAAATTTTATTTGTATAAAATAAAATAGAAAATGGGCTTTGCTTTTATTAAAAATGACATCCAACTTTTGTATGTTCGTATAAATGGCCGTTTTGGGATGTGTTCAACTAACATCCCAAAAGGCCTAACAAACTACAAAACGAATTAATGCAATAACTGTTTACAAAATTACCTAAAATTAGATTCCCTTCTTTCTCTATTCCCCTGAAAAAGCTTTACAATCTTAATGTGTACTGGACAAATTAACTATTTAACGTATAAAACTGTTTATGATGTTTTGTAAATCAGTAAAAATTTCTATAAACTTTAGGTTCGTTCGGACAAAGCTGTTTATCGTTTACAAACGATACGACTCATGCGCATTGGAAAAAAACCGTTCGGTCTGACTTTCTGAAAACCAGTGTAAACATTTTCTTTATTTAAAGAAGGAAAATGTTTATATTAAAGAAAAATCACAAAAAAAAGAGATAGCCATGGGACGCGAACCACGGACTGTAGCGTGTACAACATATACTTCTACCACTAGGCTATTGCGACTTCGACACAAGTTTTTTTGATACATATATGTATATATTTGTACTTTATTAGTGTCACTACTGCGCATAATTACGTTCGAGTGACATGGAGTCGTTCGACGCTACTTGTTATACAACGTATTATAGGATTCTGGAAAAACTACTAGTCCAAATTTAATTTTGTAAACGGATTTATATTTATTGGGCCTTAGTTCATTAAAAGACATGATTCATTTTGCAAAATGTTTAAAATAAATTTTTGTATCAAGCTTTTTTAAAACAATTTATACGCAAATTTTTAAACAGCCGCCATTTTGTTTCTAGTAAAGCTAGAAACTTCTAATAAAAAGCAGTTTATAGAGGAATGTAAGGAAAATGTACTGGTGAAAATTCATTAAGATTTGTTCATTAGTTTCAGAGATATGGCCATTTAAAGTTTTTCAATTTGAAAAATTTTTTTGGTTTAACTTTAATTGCAAATTGTGGCCAAACTACAAGTCCTAGTGAACAACTGACATCATGGTTGAATTTATTTGATCCATTTCCATTAAATAGAAAAGCTATTTTGTGGAAATTCGCAAAAAAATTTTTTTCGAAAAAAAAATACCCGACTGAATCGATAAAAA
>SSSI01002571.1:0-19524 GCA_004796505.1 Oryzaephilus surinamensis
TACCTTAATTTTAAAGTATTTGTTGATAACTAAGTAAATTAGATAGTCACATTTAAAATTTGAACAAAATTCTCTTATGGTATTATATGTAATATGTAGGTATTCATGTAAAAATTTTGTTTAGTTCGAGTATTACAGTTGATTTTAAATATTTAATTAATTTACATTAACTAATTACATTCAACATCAAAGTTACGTATGTAAAATGATAAATGTGTACCTACCTAATAGAAATTAGGAGTATATATATGATAACTTATATGTACGCTGATTTAGTTTTATAATAAAAGTCACTCATAAAATCTGCAAAAATTTGTAATAAATATGAAAAGAATGATGCATATAATATAATATACACAGTTTATGTAGGATTTATGTTTTGCAATTGCTGCGTAACTTTAAAATGTTAATTCAAAAAAAATATAAAATAAAAAAATATGAACAAAATGTCAGTATGAAATAAAAGTGGAGCATTTTTAAAAAATTACAAGAGAAAAAAATACGATATGATATTTTGCATATTTGATGGGTTCGTTTTGTTTCATTAAATTTAAAAATCACATCGAATTTTTGTCTGCAACTGAAACAATGGCAGTCCGCCGAGAATATAAATATATGATGGCCGGTTCTCGTTTGGACACATTTTTTTAAATGAAATATCGGCGATATATAGATGTGTGTGCTTGCCCACATTTCTCGATATGAAACGCAAAAATAATTAAACATTTTTCAGGCATGCGGAAAAAGTTTGACAGACAAATAAAAATGGCCATTTGAAATATGAGTATAGAAAAATGTGTGTACTGTTATATGTTTTTTCGTTTCTACATATATATATGTACTATATGTACCCCAATGGACGTACAACGTTTTAGTTATTTTGTTGTATGAAATTTCAATGCGTCTGATTGGCGAAACGACTTTACAATGTGCTTATTTTATATTTTTTTTTCGAGAGAGAATAGAGCTTTTAATGTATAATCAATAAATAACATATTGTGCTGTATATTTCGCTTTGCCAACTAACCATTTTTATATAATATAGTCTTGTGCATGGAAAACTTACAGAAAAAGAAATAAATACTCGCATATTATGGCACTCAAGAAAATTTCCAAATCAATTCAGTTTATTACTTTTTAACAAAAAAATTCATTTTTCGTGTTTTTTATAGAAAACTTGTTTTTTCATTTAATATTATTTTAATCCAATAAAGAATAATGCAAAAATTTTTGAAAATGGGGGTGGAAAAAAATGGAGAAAAACGAATAAGCCGTTGACAACAATCAAAGTTTTACTGACGAGAAGGGTATTATATATGTATGTATTATAAAGGGGTTGGAATAGTAATAGTAATACGACTGTTGTTTGCCACTATCCGTCTGAGGGGTGGGCGCGAAGGGGGTTAAGCGCCGCGAGTACAGTACAAGGGTTTTCCTCTCTTTTGCGTCACATATACACCCCTCTGCGAGAGAGGGTTGTTTTTATATTTTTGCATACACCCGCCTATTGATCCGCTCATATTTTCATACGTGTAATACATTTAGATTTCATACTGAATCACTGTATAATGAAAAATTATTGTGAGTTGACGTTTACATTTTTGCTTAATATTTATTGCGTTTTTTCGCTTTTTTTGCTCTCTCTATAGTTGTTTGTGTGTATATGTGTATAATATCGTTTGTATACACACAATATATATTCAGTTATATTTTCTTTTACAGATAAAATTTCATACAGAACATGACATATTACAAGTTTAATTTATTATTAAATTTTATTTCTATATACAATACGCGCAAATATGAGAGAGATTAAAGCGTGGGTTAATTTTTGTAGGAAAAAAGAACAAAAGCACAATGTGACAATTTATCACATTGTGAATTTTCTGTTATTGTTATTTACATATTTTTCTATTTGTTGCACAATATGCAAGCTTTTAACTAGTCACAAGCTCGAGATTTTATTACAGGGGGATGGAGTATGGCTTTCCACCCTATATTAACCACGAATCTCCCTATATCTGCCTACAAGCCTACATACATATTATACAGGGCAATCCAGCCTACATACTAATTTATGATAAATAGTCGGCATTGCATATTTGCCATTAGAGAATGTGCATGCAACATTATATTGCGTCAAGCGCCAAAATGGCAAAAGTCCTATTCCCAGTATATACATATAGAGCCATATCTCGATATATAGCAACCAAATTGTATATATTATATATTTTGAGAAGCAGTAATGGTTCCGCCTATAAAAACTTTCACAATAAATTATAACAATAATTGCAAGTTGTTGGTAAAGTGGAAAGATCTGCAACAGCAGCCAGAGCGCCATGGAACTGTTTTGGTATACATATATAGAGTGTGTAGTATAGAAGGCCGTTTCTTATGGTTATGGATATCATTTATTTTTATTTTTATTATATGTAATTTCAAGTTATAACGATTATTGTTATTATTGTTGAATGTCCATGAATGAGAAAGAGAAAAGAATGTTGTGCCCAGAATATATACCTTATAATATCGTATATATTCTCTATGGTGGTGGAATATAAGATTTATCTACACATTTTTTAATGTTGTTATGTTTTTAACATTATATAATGTTTTTAATGTGCAAATGTGTATAATATGCATAAGTAAAATGTATGAATAATACATATTATATACATACTAATATAAATGAAAATGAGAAATGAAAATATAAAGAGTTGTCATATTTGTTATATTTTCCTTATAGTATTCCAGTTTTAGTATAGTCTATAGAGTAAAATTGAAGTGGATCATTTAAAATAGGCTTATTTAGAGAAATTATACAGCTAGATTTTGAGGATTTATTCTATACAGTCTATTCGAAACATATATAACATATAACATCACTATTTATATTGAATTAATTGATTTCTATGTACATACTTGAAACTGCTTTTATGTAAGTGCTTTTCCGTTGTATGGATTTAATAAATAATTCACATTTACAAGCGAAATTTAGTCTGTTGTTTGAGGGGCGGTTGTTGTATATATGTTGTTGTGTGGAGGGTGGAATTTTTCCATGATTTTTCTGTCAATACTATATACATATATATCGGATCAGGCATTGGGTAGACACTGTGAAAGGTTAGGTCAGTCAAGTGAATTTTTCAACGTTTGTCATCAATATTTTACAGTAAAAGCCTGGCATTTTTGTGAGAGAGTGCTCTATTTGGGCTGGAAAATGCGTGTGAGAGATGGAACCGGAGGTTAATTCAATCTGTTTGTGCGTCGCATAGATAGAGGAGGATACTTTTTGGATCGTTTGTGACGCATCACGGAAAGTGCCTCTGTGTGTCTGTGTGTGCAAAAAATCGCGATAAATTTATAAAATATTAATGATATTCCAGGAATTATTTACACGCATCGAAAACATTTTTTTTATTTTTAAAGTTGAATTGTGTTTTCCAGTTTTCACCAATCAACTTTTACAAAAAAAAAAAAAAAAAAAACAAAAATAATAATAAACAGGAAAAAATGTATTTGCATCAGATTTATATGTAAATGGAAACCACCAATCGTTTCGTTACATATACCACACCCTGATAGGGTCATAAAGTTATCGAAATCGAACTAATACTAAATCCAATTTCTAATCACAATGCAATAGCAATATCTTGAAATTAACGAACCATACCAGAGAACCACACCATACTATACATATATGTACGTACACATATACGTATACATATATATATAAATGTTAATGTAAAGCAATGGCGGATCGTACATAAATAATTAATTGATTAGCAGGTATCGCTGTGATCTAATAATGTTACTAACTAATCAGCTAAACAAATAGATAGTGGCCAACCATAATTCATGGCATCATGAGAGAGTAAATGCTCATGATCAATAGGTATTGAATGTTCTATGCAAATAGGTATGACCAAACGGAATGGCAAACCAGACCAAGTTGTGGAGGCGTCTGTGTGTCTAGTAGAAACACAACTGGCCTGGAGGACTGCATCCGAAGAGCTCAGAGGATAGTTGTTGTTGCCGTTGCCATCAACAACCAAATGCACACAATATACATACGTATATATATATATGTATGTAATATTGCAACAGTTCGACCATTGTGGATATGACATCAAATTGTGCAATGGTAATAATTGTATACAACTAAACACATATGTGTGTATAGAGCTATTTCAAGGGGATCCACAAACATACCACATTTGGATTAGTTTCTATACACATTAGTCCGATTTTGCATATTACTATGTAACCTAGTGAAAGTTTTTTTTTATAATAGAAAGTACTTATTTTGACATATAAAAAAAAAGAAATATTTCGTTTGTTGTAATTCAATTAGTTTAATACATGACAGTATGAACGCATTAGTTACGTTGCTCCGTTAATTAGTTGATTAATTAAATGATTAATCAATTGATTGGTCTGCCGGGTAGTAGTAATTAGTTTTAATTGAAATCCCGAGTCATTAACATATAGGGCTGGTCCTGATAAGCTATTTTGGCATCACGATACTATACAATGCGGTCAAGTTGCCTGCCTGCCTGCTGGCATCAATGCTCCATCTAATTTAATTAATATTAGCAAAGCAAAATTTAAATTATGATTCTAGTTTATATCGAAATTTATTATAATTCGAACTAATTAGGTCAACGTAATTAAAACGGAGACTATTTTGTTGACAATTCTTTATCTTGTTCAAGTATTATTAATAATGTCATATTGAAATTATTGCACTGAAATAAATATTTTATCTTGTAAAAGTTTAAACATTATTTCATAAAAATGCATTAAGTAATATAAATTTAATTTCCATTATTTATAATTAAATTCCCATGTTGATAATTATGAATTAATAATAAACATGTAAATGATCACTATACTTTCAATTTTTGATGAATTAAATTGTCAGATTTCATTATTAATGCAAGCATGTAAATTTATTAAAACATTTATTTATACAGGTCAAATTCACATTGGGTTATATTTAAAATACCTAAATAATATGTTAGTTTCGTACAGAAATTAAAAAATTAACTTTTCCATTAAAGAATCATTCTCAAGTACAGGATAATATATAAATTTATATAAATAATTATTTTTATGTGATTAAATAAAATTTTAAATAAATAATGTTTTTGTTAATGTTTTACAAATAGTCTAGTCCATGTATTTATATATTGGTCCAAACAATATACAAGTTCCAAAGGAATTGTAAATGGTAGAAATTGCACATGTATGTGGAGACCACCACGACACAAGGCAATCGATGCTTACAATAGTTAGTTTGCCACAATGAATAATTAAATTCTACAGATAATTACATAGTTTATCGAAAAAAAATTGTATATTACATTTCTCCAATCTCGAATAATAATAATAATAATAATAATAATATGAATGGCAAATACATTGTAGACAAATGAGATTTCTTTGTCATCTATAATTAAAAACCATTAATTCATTTACATATCAAATTTCTCACAAAGTATCTAAATACGAAGACTAGAGAGGATATTATTCGTTCGAATGAAAACAAAAGTCAAATGAAATCGTGTTAGGGTAGTATCCTTTAAAAGATAGTACTATATAATATTGGGTGTGCAGTGAATCGTTTCCCGACCAACGTTACAAGGTCGTTCTCCTACGATATTTTCAGAAAGAGCTTCAGAACACCAGCCAGAGAACATCAGCTGATCGGATGTACGACGTGGAGGCGGTTCATATTGTATGTAGTGTGCGGCGGCGGGACACGTCGGTCGCGTCTTCGTGAATGTCAAGGAGGTTCGGCTGGCGGCGCACACGGTCAAGGGGGAAAGAGGAATCAAATCCTGTGTGTATCCCAGCTTTTCGAGTAAGAGAGAGAGTGGAGGAGTTCATTGAGCTGGAAGAATAGATTTTCTCTATTCAATTCCGTTAATAATATTTGTCCTTTTTTTTTAAAAACATTTTTCCTGTATAGGTATAATATCGAAAAACTTTGTTTCCAATAAATAAGAAATATATCTAGAAATAAATACAATTTTAATTAATGTTATCTAAGAAATATCTAGTATCAAATATAATTTAGGAAAACGGATATAACTTTTGTTCTTGTTTTATCCCAACGGCAAATTATTAAACGTCCAAAAGGATTTGACAAATTGATCTAATTTAATACAAACTCGGGGTGCAATCAATAAGGGGGTTGGTGTAGGCGTTGGCATCGTTGAAGATACGGCAAGCAAAAAGCACTACAACTTGAAAGTTTAGTTTTTGGAGTATGAGTAAGCTGCAAGGATTGGCCCACCACCTCTTTCCCTTTTAGCTATTGGAAAACTTACCTCACATAGGCAATATTTCATTTCATTTTGTTAATTGTATTAAAGATATATATAGTTTATATAAATGTTTCTCGATATGTATTTTTATACGAGTTCCAATCAGCTAATTGCTAATAATTGTAATTTATTGCATTTTTTATCCTTCTCTATTGTATTCAATATAAAACTTCACTTAATTTTTTCCCGGCTTTTCATCTTAATTTAACGCATCTCTTAAAATAAAATATAAAGTACATAAAATATATTGGGATGTCATTTAATGGAATGAGTTGGTGTTTTGTGTTTGACTTTTTTTTATTTTTTTTTTATTTTGTAAACACGCCACACAATTGTATTCTGAAATAGGTACACATCCGTTGAAAATCTTAACAATTCCGGAGGTGAACCCTGCCATTTGCCGTGAAACAACCGCATTAAGGCAATTTGACAATAAATTAATCGAGTTACGTACATTAAACACAGGGCGCACAGGGATGAGCAAAAAAGGCTGCCGTTATGCACAACAGGATATGGATGCATTTCCGTTCTCAAAGGGGTTAGTAATTATGGCCGCTAATGTGATTACTTCGTTTCTGAACATAGTCCATTAGGCCCTTGTGCTCTGCTATAATTCTATATCGTTCATGTCAGTTACATGCTCAGCTACCAACGCCAATTCGCCACTGTGTGTTCATTCTTGTTATAGGAAATTTCAGATAATATAGAATTAGTACAACAATTAAACATTCGATATCTAACAGCTTTTTTCACGTTGTATAATTCATTTATTGGGCTCGATAGTGAAATGTAAAATTGAGGAATAATTTGAAAGACTCGTGATTTTATGCACATTAATGTGTAAAATGCATTTTTCTTCATCAAAGACTTTTAATTTTAACATGCTATAGTGACAGTATAATGTGACTTCTAAATACATTTAATAACATGTACCAACGATGTTGTAGCCTGACTCCATATATAATTAACGCATCACGCAAGCTACTGTTAATTTGTGTTTATTTTCAACACTTTTACATGTTCAATTATCCAATAACTATTTATTTTGCGTCTCGATACCAGACGTTTCTAAATAAAATTTTTATTTCTATATAGGTAGATATTCATTATAATGTGCTAAATTAAAAGAATTTTTTCCATTTTCTTTAATATAATATAAAACTGGAACTACTATATCTTTCTTGTCTGACTTTATAACACAAATATTCAATTTATGTAGGTATATAATATGAAATGTAATAAAATTTAATGTTTCATGTTACTGTATTAATTTATATATACAACTGTCCTTTTAGAACATTAAACGTACATGTTCTCTGAGTGAACATTACAGTAATCGATAATATTCATAAATCATATAACAAAGTTATTCAATAACTCATGTGGATATATGTTAACTAAAGACAACAAATATATCCTATTAAATTGTTCTGGCCGATGACAAAATATTATAAGCAAATAATAATTTAATGTATAATTTTTGATTTTCGTATAATGATTCAAAAGTTTTAATAGTTTTCAACAGTTTTAGTTTAAATCTCAATGAAATAACTTGGTGAAAACTGTTAAGAGGTTTGGGTTTGCCATTATGTTTACGGACATTCTCATAAAAGGGTTTATCACCTTCATTCTAAACCACCTGAAATTACCACAAGCTACTTAATGCCACTACATTGTCCGTTAATATCACTATTTTAGCTACATATTAAGTATATTTTATAAAATAATAATTAGTTTGAGAGTTTTGTGTATTTAAACTTGTTAAACTTTTTTTTAAATCGGCTTGTATTTTTATTGTTTTTCCTTTAATAGATGAAGAATTTATCAAAAGCATCATAAATCTCGTAAATGTAAACTGTGTGTGTACTGTTTTTTTATAATGTAGAGTTTTTATATAATTTAATAAATTGTGTATATTCGTTAAACATTTAGTTGGCAATTTCAACTACCATTATTCTGGTTAAACGTGTGGAATTTATGTCGTTGCTGTGTTACATTGTAATAATAGCGTCGCTTTTTATGACCAGAAGGATATAAAAGTTGTTTAATTAAATTTCGTTTAACGTTGCATTGCCTATATTTTATAGTTTTATGCGAAAGTCGAGATATCCCTGCATGACGCTAGAATTAAATACTACTAGTCTCCAATCCGTAGCCATAAACAAAAACGTTAATTTTATTATTAATCGTCATTTGTTGTCGTTGAATGGGCATAGGGGGTTTGTATACTGTGTAGTGGACGAAGCAAGGGATGTTTAACAATATGTGAAATTATTTACTACATTAAAACTCTGGGATTACAACCGGTCAACTATATGTTATATTATATAGAACTAATTCAAATAAAATATATGAAAATAAAATAATATTTCATGTTGTGAATTTACAAAATTTATTTCTATACTTTGTTTTGTCGTAATTTATAATTTAAATTCGCTTTAGCTGTATTTAAAATATTTTGCTGAGTGCTTAATGGCTAGACTATAACAGATAAATTAAAATTATTAGTTTAACGACTGCAGTTTCTTTTAATATATTATATATATTACATACATATTTTTTTCTTCTTAATTTCGGCCATTGAACTCTTGTAAATTTTATTGCACTCTATGTATATGCAATTTTAATTTTGGCACACCATATCTGTGATATTTATTATATTCTTGACTATTTTTTTGCACTTAAAGAATATCTTCTTAAAATATATATGTATATTATTTATATTTTTGATTGCATTATATTTGACACTAATTTAAATCAAATTGAAAAATATGTTTGTATTTGATATAATTTATTGGCTTTTATGTTTAGGTATACATCAAAGTGTAAATGCATTTTCAATTTAATGCTATACATTAAAACAATAATGTTTTGAATTTTTGTTTATTTGCGTACTAGTTATATACACGCTGTATATGTATAATACATATATAATATACATATGTATGTATAGTATATAGAATATAGCCATTTAAGCGAATTTAATTACAACACTTTTGAATAATTTGTAAAATAAATTTTCAAATGCCGTTTAATATTATCAATTTTCATCATAATAATATTTAAACTACAAAGTTATCATTAAATGATATATCGTTATTAGAAAATGTGGTAACAATATCTATAGGTAGATACACAAAATATCACTTTCAAATAAACATTATACAACATATGGATTGTTGTTTTTAAAAGCAAAAGATTTTATCTAAATCAAAATTAGTTAAATTGAAATTTTCAACAATATTTCAAAAAGTGTATAAGTGAAAACAATTTATATTTCATTCAATAAAAATGGATATACAACTATATATGTAGTATATATTAAAAATCTTCCCTCTTTTTTATAATTATGATTGATGATAATACATTTATCCTGTTGTAAGCAATAAAAAATATGCTACAATTTTAGTTGTATGTAATTAATATTATGAATAATTTGTGCGTGTGTAATAAATTAAACCAAAAACCATATTCCCTAATTAATTTTTTATTGTAAAGAATGTCACTGATTAATTGACTCATTAGCAAAATATAAACGAGTATACAAACATTGAAAAAGTTAATTTTCTTTTTATCTTTAAGAAACAATCGGGTAAAGGCCCAGTCTACACGCGGTCTTAAGTCCTATAGTCTTAGCCTCTGTTTTTGTCTGAATTTGACATTTAAGGTTAAAAGGGCATGCTTTTTGGTCTTTAATTTCTATTAGTGTTTAATGTTGAATTAATTTCAAGTTTTAACTTTATTAAATAAAATACAACGAACTTCATACCTAAAGGCTAAGAACTACAAAAGACTTGTAGGATATTCTTGTCTGCTAAAAAAGTGCAAACAAAAAGGAAAGATACATATGTATTAATATGTAGTAAAATTGTGTTTGTCTGTAAAATTAGTGTTATATACGAGTATAAGGGGATGGAAATCGGCGTCGCCATCCTATATCGGCTAATGTTAATTGCTGACTTGTTTGATAACAAATGGCAATAGGCCGATCATCTATCTCGCCTTGTCACTACAGTAATTGTAGTTATTGGTTGCAACTATGCCCATTTACAGTGAAATATGTGTCGTGCCATTGGCTTGTCATAACAATAATTTAGCTAAATCAATTTGAGTTTTTCTTCGTTAAGTTTACACCATTAAACATAATGATGGAAATTAAAGGATGGGTCATTGTTGGGGGCTGATGGTGGTGGTGGTGTTGGGAATGGGAAATCATTTTGCTAACTAAATCAGTTAATTGTAATTAGTACAATAGATGTTATTAATGTGGCCATAGGAATTTTAGTTTATAGTATCATGGAATATTATTATTTGTAGTATTATTGTTATGTTGTTGGGGTTGTTGGCTGTTATTAGAGAGGGTGGGTGGTGGTGGTGTTTGAATAGGGTGTGGATTATTATTTAGGAGCCAACACTGCAGAACAGTTGATATAGTGTCGTCTACAAAGAACAGTCTCGCCAAATTAATTAATAACATATATTGGCCAATGAATGGAAACAACAAATATTGCATTTCAATTACATATTCTAATCAAACTTTGGAAAATTAATTTAATTTTTTGCACTAGTAGGTATAATAAAAAAACATTGAAATATCTATACGAAACTGCTTTTTTAAGTGTCTAATATACATATATGTATATACCATACATGTAGAGGGTTGAAACGATAGTATATGAGCTTATCTGGAGTAAAATGAATTCAATTAATAATAAAACAAAATGATTTTGTAATAAAATAATTTAATGGTATTTTATATTATTTTTCCTGTGTATATATAAACAATATATATACCATCATTGTGTGTTTTAAAATGGCAAACCGATTAAAAATTTTTTCGTAGATAAAAAATTAATTAAATTTGTGGAAATTTGTTTTTATATTTTCGTTAATAAAAAGTGAACTTATCTAACTGGTACACGTTTCAGAATTTTAATTTAAATTGAGATTGGTTATTATTTTATATTCATAGAATAATTGTATAGAAAATATTTCGATAACAGTTCAAAAATATATATACCTACATAGTATACATACTCTCGTATGTACCTATACGAAATGGGTATGTGTACAATTTTAGTGTAAACGAAGATACAATTGAAAAGTTTTCATAAATACATTTCTAGCTTATATAAACTAAATATTCTCATTCAATACGAGTATATATTTTATATTTGAATATACATACACTATATTTCGAGGAACAGATAAATGACTAGGTAGGTACAACATATTGTACATGTTTTATATTTTATATTCATATACATTTTATAGTTCAATAATGTATATTTTCTGGATGATAAAAAGTTATCTATTTAAAATATACCTCCCACATAAACCCTGTTTTCTTAAAGATATGTTTATGTATAATTTTAAATTTGTATAGTCGCGGTTTCATTATAGTTTTAGTACAAAAGCAATAATATAACTGCATATATATATATATATATAAGATGTAATATTCAATATTCAACAATAATATATCTATCTGTATATACAGTATATAGGCTTATTTATACAAATATAGCCTGGGAAAGTTATTAAGTGTCTGTAAGTGAATTGCACATTTACTATGTTTTATTTATATCGTCACTTTAAGTATATATAATTTATATGAATAATTATTGCTTACGAAGTTTTAAATTTGAAATTTATGTCGAAGAAAGAAATTATTTTAATTATTATGTCTTCCTGATCAAAAGGAAGTGTACAGAGTACTTAAAAATATATAAAACTTTTCGTCCATTAAAGAAATATATAATACCTACTTTATTTTTATTGTTTTTTTTCTTTAAACTTATATCATTATATTTAATATAATAATATAGAAACATTTCAAGCCATTTTCATATATAATGAAAATATATTTGAAGCGTGATGAAAACATTAAATTATTTTATTAAATTGTTATTAACTGTAATATGCAAAAATTTTTTACCGGAAAACTGTTTCTACATATTTTATATACTCGTATATATCTATATATGAATATGTTCGTGCATTAGATTATCTAATTATATACATATGTATGTGTATAAGATGCATAAGATGAATATTGCTTCACATTAAATACAAGCAAAATAAGTATACATATAACATATATATACATACATATAATATAATATGTAATGGTTAATGTAGTACATCCTAAAGATATGTGAGAGTTGTGTTGTTTTCAAACATGGATATGCGAAATAAATCAGTAAAATAAAACTAGATAACATACGATAAAGCCGATAGTAGATAAATAACGTACGAAAGGCACGGACATGAAAATTGTGAAGCAATAAATAGTGACCACTTAAAACGTCACATGTTCCGTCATATATTTCTATATACGTATGTGTGTGTAGTTCTACTGACCGATTGCCGATATATATATGAATATGTGTAACAAAATCCTGGTAGAAAAGTCACTAATTACCTGTAATATATCATTAGATAAACAGCGGCTATGGACCGACGAACGCTCCTAAGTGTTAAAACACTAAAATATATTAGTTCCTGACTCGACCTCATTTACATTGCACTCGAGTAGACGCCCATATTTATAATAGTTATCTGGGCAACAACACATAGGTAAGAATATTATTCATATAGATTTGCATACAGTCGTCGTACATCATACAAGTCTTTTGTGTCTTTCATCGCCAGTCTAAGCGATTTTTTAATCTTTGTAATTAAAATGAGTTTCCTCCGCTCGCTGTCTAGAACATGCATGTTGATGGCTTTCTACATATACATATATATATACAATATTTATATATACATCCCTTCTTTTCTTTTTATACAATAATCCCTGTATATGTATTATGTGTGAATATCATTTAGGAGGGTTGCTTTCTTCACAATGATCAATAATATCTACATATACAATTTTTTAAGAACTCAGTGGAAGAATATACGTATACGTATTATTTTAGATTCCTTCTCTACATTTAACATTATTTATATATACATATAGGTATGTATATGTACACCTAGGTCCTATGTATATATTCTTTAATTTTTTTTATAATGGTAATATGGATTTAATAAGTATTTTTGATGTTTTCCGCAAAGATAAAGTTTTATTAGTTATTATTAAATGACCTTTATTCTTGCATATAAATTAAAAATGTATTATTTTATAGAAAAAAATGTCGTGATTAGTTAGTTCTATGCACGTTTTTTACGTAAAACTTGCTCTTTAAAAATAAGTTACTGTCATCTATATAAATTATGTGCGTGGACGACATTTTAAATTGCTTATATGAATGTCCTATAAATGTCATTTTGAGTTAACTTTTAGACAATATACAGGAAATGTAAAAATTTGTTTAAATTTTAACTTGACAATTACATTTACATGTTTGTAAGTATTCTGGGTCCTGTGTTAGTATATTTTAATACGATAAAATATTTATTTAAATTTAAATTCAATTAAACTAATTTATTTCATAATTTTCTAACGCTTAGAGCCATTTAGAAAATTACCTACTATGTAGGAAATTGTAGGTGCTTTAAACAGCAAAATTCAATTAGTATCTGTCTGAAGTTGATTTTTTTTCTTTATTTTGTATAAATTAATACAATCTATTTGTTGGAAATTTGAAATGTATGTATATTATTTTTATATAAAACATTTCAATTCATTTTTTTAAATAAATGAAAATGATGCTGTTAATTAAATTGAATGAAGTAGGTAGGTACATACCTGAACAAAACTGGTTGGCTTGTATTTTGTTAGGATGACGAATTCTCGAGTGCATTTGAGAATTACATTTCTTCATTGTTATATGCATATGAAGGGGCTGGATAAAAATATTCACTCATCATCGTATATATAGTATATATTATCTTTCTGTTTCTATATATATGTGTTATATGTGGAAATACTAATCAAATCCGATTTGTTTGAACGGGTAAAAATGTAAAAAGGTTTTTATAATGAAGTGCTTTCTACACGTCCTGTCGGATTTTTGTTCTATACTCTTAGTTATTTTATGGAATATGGCACATACAAGTCGCTTCTACTGTTAATCCAATCATCTGTTCAAATTTTGTTATTGTAAACGTTCATTTTATAAAAGCCATTTAGTTGTTTTTTCTAACCAATTTTTTTTAAAGAAATTAAACTGCTAAAAATGTTATTTTCCGTTATGGAAACTAAATTGCTTTTATTTCGGGGAACAGTGTAACTAAAGAGACAATTAGTGGAAATATTATGTAAGCGATGAAAAATACGATTATCTACTTTTAAAATTTTATTGAAAAAAAACAACTTTTTTTACTGCACACAAGATTTCGTCTTATAAATATTTCTATTTCCAAATTTATAACTAATTTATGGTATCGTTAGGAGTGTTTGTAGATAAGATCTTTTGATTGTCTATTATATGAGAAAATTACTTTAATATTTCATTTACAAAAGTGTTTCTTTATAACAAATACGTATTTCCGGATAGAATATTATTAATTATCACATTTTTTGTTTCGTTTACAACATAACTAATATGTATAAGGTAGGTTCCCTTTAAGAAATAGCTATTATAATTGTTGTTTTAATTATACCTCACCAGGGCTTATATATAAATGACTTAAAACACATACTAGAAAATATTTATAATAATTTACAAAACGTATAATTATATCTTAAATTAAAAATGGTAAAATATTACAATTGTTATTAATGATGTATTTAATCATATGTACCAGCAGTACCATTTGTATCCTTTAGCGCTTTTATAAATTGTATTTTACACCAACAATAGCTTATAATGTTTATATTATTATTGATTTAGTATATTATATCATAATCTGTTATATAAACATATTAAACTAAAAATTTAATTATTAATTATATAAATATATAATGTATGTGTGGGGCCAATACAAGAATAATTTATTCATTATAATTTTAAGCTTCAATGCTGCATGTATTTTTCAACATTAGGAATTAAAGACACTTTTATCTTCATTAAATTATACCATATAATGTAAAAAAAAATGTGTGATACATTAAATAATTAAATTTGCACTCATATGATAGGTTGCATGCCATATAATTACAAACGGCATTATGTTGTATTTATTTTGGTATAACTATTATAACGGTAGTAACGCGTTATATTATTTGCAATTTACATATTATGTTCTTTGTGAATGTTTATAACATTATTTCATATAATATATACATATAATATTACAGTTTCAAATGTCATCCTTCGCTCAATTTGGCTTTTTCATTAAAATATTGACTCACTATAGATATATATATATATGCTATGATTACAACAATAGTTTCATTTTAATATTTTCATGGTTATTTTCTGTATTACCATTATACGTAAATTATATACTTTAGCATTAAATTGGATGTGACCTAACTAACAAACAACAATGTATTGTCAATAATTTACACAATATGTATGTCTAATAAATGTTGATTACTTTATTAAAATGATATTAATTGTCACGATTTCCTTTTAACACGATTTTTGAAAATAATTAAGTATGTATACGTATTATTTCGTTATACTATTTATAAATTTAAAAAAAATTTCAAGACAGATCGGCGTTTTTGATACGACTTTTTTTAAATTATTCTCATTTTCTTTTTCACAAAGTTTATGAAGTGTAAATAGTTAATATAATACTTACATATTTTTTTTAATTAAACAAAATATACATATAAATGTATTAACACGTAATGCGTGATGTAATCTTTAAATTTCTCTTTGTTTATAATTTTTTTTTTGTTTCAAATACGGTATGTAAATATATGTAATATGCCGCTATAAAATAAAAGGTAATTATAGTTAAAACAATGACTACATACTTTGTTCTATTTAGATCACACCTAAGTCAATAATATCGTCGGTAAATATGTATATGTTTAATTTAAAGTATTTTTTAATTATTCTACATACTCGTATAATTTAACATTGTTTAAATATTAATAATGCGGTATTTTTATATCATGTATTTAAAAACGGTTTTTCTTGTAAAAGCACATAACTTTCTCCTTTATGTCCCCCTTTATATCTCATTAGATACTTACATTATTTTATTTATAATTAATTAAATTTTAAAATTATTATTTTATAAACATTGCTTATATGTATTTTGTTTTTTCTTTTTCAGGTAAGTGCTATTTAACTAGTTTAAACATAAAATGGCGTTAAGCATGTAAGTAAAATAACAAAAAACTTTTAAACTACATATTATTACTCATATAACAACATATTTTACACTTTTATCATTAAAATATTATCATTTATTTTTTTATGGTACTAACCAAACGGTCATGATGACGTTATGGCACAGTATATAACAGCACTGAAAAGTAATGTGTCGTAAAATTTTTTATAATGTTCATTTTCAACAACATTGTTGTAGGTATTTATTTTCCTAAAGCTGAATATTTTATATCTGAATAGTAACTAATTTTGCAAAAACAATGTTAATAGTAAGAAAATGTACTTAAATTGTAATTAACTGGCTTTTTTCTTCATGTGTTGTATAATTTTCATAATAAAAAAACATTGTGCCGTTATATATTTCTAAATATGCATCGTATAATTATTAATAAAAATTATACATTGATAAAGGAGCACTTAAATTGTATAGGGTGTATAATTTTTACTTTACCCTTAATAATTTTCACAGCAGCTGCTTTTATTTGTGTGTGTTGTAAGAAAGGTGGTATTATTAAGAAAACATATAGCACTATAAAATATTATATGTGGTAAATAAGTTTATAATAACAGAGTTATGGGGTTCTAGCTATAATTTGTGCATTTTATTTAATATAACACACATACATGATAATTAATAGAGTCAATTTCATTTTTTGAATTAAGGTATGCTAAAAACCCAACAATATTTTTTGGTTTTTAAAATAATACTTAATCAGTAATCTTTATTATTCAAACAAATTATACAAATATGTCGATCGTATTATTTTTCTGACAACTCGAGTTAGGGAAGTTCCACTTTATTATTTTAATAAAATTTTGCTAGAAAATTTTCTAGTCAAAAGTATTGTCCTGTTTGTATGATTCATCTTTAAAAATTTTTAACAAAACAAATGGTTTTTGATATATACCTAGACTCCATATTTCATACTTTGTTATTTAGTTATTAAGTGGACGCGTTTAGAAAAGTATATTTTGTATACAATACAATTCGTTTTTTATAATATTCTTTTTTTTTTAAATACTTTGTTGATTGGTTTTAATAAGAATTTAAAGAAAAATCGTATACAAGTGACACATAAATAGTATAAATTTTTTTTACTTGTGTGAAAAATTCTTTTGCATATTCCATTTTCCCACTTTTTCAAATTAATTTAGTTTGTTAAGTGAACAAAAAAAGCATTTGTATACTTTCGTGAAATGAAACCGCAATTACTTTATAATGAAATTGTGTTTTTATAAAATATTCCTTACTAGAACTGTGAGACTATATACGTAGGTTATATGTAGTATATGTATACTAGCATAAATAAAATATAAACTATGCAATTTATGAAATTATTTTACCGATTTATTTGTCTTATAATACATACAATTTTCAGACAATTCATTTTTTATTTTTATTTTTGAATTGAATGGAAATTATTTATTTAAATTCGGATCTAGCATGCATTTTTCTATTACGTGATTCTTTTTGCTGTCATACATTTAAAATTTCTACTAAAAATTTTATGTTTTAAATGAAATTCACTATAAATACAATTTTTTGTATGTATGTATATGTATGAGTAATTTATAGTGCAATTACAAAGAACTACTTTCGTATTAACAAAAATTACTAACATTCAGTTAAATTTTATATTATTTAAAATGCTCTTAAAATAATTAAACAATATAAAAAAATTAAAGTCGTTTCTCATTGTTTTAAAGTGATTTTACACTAAAAAGATCCTATCTGTTGAATGAAATAATTTGTACATGTGTTTCAACTAAAAGGTCAGTAATTATGTCAGTGGGTTATCTGAAGGTTAGCCACATAAATTTATACTGAAAATTCATGTTCAAATAGGTAGTTCGTTTACATTTACACAGTTTACAACCTGTATTCAATACGAATTCGTGTCACATCCAATAAAAGATGTTTACATATTTTTTTTTTGAAAAATCCTGAAAGGTGATGGCAGTCAACGAGCATTAACAGATTGTGTGCTGTAATAATTACTTGACGTTAGTTTAGATTTGGCGCAATGTGGGGTCTCGCGTGCCTGTTTCTACAACTTGTAATCAATATAGTAATGTAGCTTACTCGCAGACTTGACTAATAACTATTAATATGTCTTACTGCCATCACGATATTTCAAACACACCCTTAATATCCCTCTCACACTATATATTTTCACGTCGCTCCAATCAAAATCTGATGTAAATGCTCAGACATAAACTGACAACAACGCACGTCTAACAATTAGAAAATGTCATGATTAAAGTTTTCAGCTTAATTTTGTCGGCCTAATTATAATCACGGATTAGCAAAAATACTAATTTATTGCTGTCGTTTAAGAGAACAAGCAAAAGAGAGGGCATGTATACAATGGGAAATAATTTAACATCTTAAACACGAATTAACCACTTGACATGAGAGCTAAAATAATTTTAAACGATACACTTTGTTGGGGTGAAATTTTGATTCTCTGACTGGTTTTTTAAACTTAAAAAATTGAATATATTTTGTATATACATAAATGTCAAAGAACGGCGTTTTTAAGACTATAATTTAAGGTCAAAGTTCATCACATGTAAACATTTGCGTCTCTTGCCCCTTTGTTCTACCCGAAAAACCCTACATGTTCACAACGCTTATAAATGAAAGAAGTCTCACATTTTATCCTTGTCTAGCCCATAATATTAAAGAATGATGGGAATATGAATATATCGGAGAAGTAGTTTGCACGATTTAATGAGGCCACGCCTTCTCCCTCCTTTTAAAAATTTGGTCATTTGAAATTTGAATGTTTGTAAATTGGAAGCGACGAAGACGATATTATTGTATTTTGTACAGGGTGATTTTATTTAAACTTCCCTCATAATTATTTTGAAAATTAATAGAGGGATTTTTACCAAATTTTGGATTTAAGGGTTTAGAAGAGCGGTTAATTCAACTAAAATATTTTCATTGCTGTGTCACTTCCGGTTATACCGGAAACTGAGTATTACTTCCTTATTTTAAATGGAAC
>SSSI01002572.1:0-24059 GCA_004796505.1 Oryzaephilus surinamensis
AGACTAAAAAACAAAATCAGATTCAAAACTATGTACATAGTTATAAGTGTAGAATATTAATTCACTCAATTATACTTAGCAATTAAAGGAAACTTAATTAACTTATAAATCAAGATAAGAGAATTGGTGTATTTCTTCTTTTATGTCTTTAATACGTGTTTCATATAGTTGACTATGTATATGTTACCGGCCAAACCCGATTTCAGGACAAACTAGTTTTGCCTAGTTGTTAGATTAGCATAGGTTAGGATAGATTAGATTAGGTTAGGTTTGGTTTGATTAAAAAGTGTGAGATTTGGCTTCGCGTAAGCGAAGCCAAGTCTTATCACAACAAACTCAATACAAACCTAATCTAATCTAATCTAACACGATAGGAAGAACTAGTGTAGCCTAGGAAAAACTAGTTTAGTCTAGGAAAAACTAGTTTGTCCTGAAATCGGGTTTGGCCGGTAACATATACAATTCGTTAATTTTTCAGAAAAAAAAAACATTTAAAGAAATATTAAAATTTTTCTAAACTTATTTTTTGTATTAATTCCGTTTATCAAAACATTAACCCATGCATTTTAGAATATAATATGTATACTCTTACGTGTATGATACCTAATAGAAACATGTTGCTATAAGAGCTTACTTTAAATTACGTGCTCAACGAAACTGCAAAATTGATTTTCATACACATTACAATGAGAATTGCTGTTAACATTTTAGCATACAACAAATATTTACTTATAAAATACGAATCATTTTGTACCTGTAACAAGTTTTTTAAGTACCTACATACATTTTTATATAATAGTATATATTATAAAACGAAATTGAACGGTGCACGTATAATCATAAAATCATCTTGTTGAAAATGTTTATATTTATTTACATATAAGCATCTATAAGCAGAATATTCTCTCTTCATTAAAATGCAAAATTGTAAAACTCATGTAACATCTCGAGTCAAGTTGCCTTTTATTGAGGGTAGATTGTTATGTTGTACAACCACCAGCCCCGACCACCTTCCTCCTCTTTACCATACTTGAGGTGGTTGTTGCTAGCCTCTATGGAGCTGCCGGTAATTGGGTCGAAACTGATTACACCTTGAGTGAAGGGCTAAAATGCAAACGAGTGACGATGTTATAGTTCTTGTGCACACGCTACATACCATATACTACATACTTTGCAAAGCTTAAATCTTCCGGATGCATCTAAGCTCCTAATCAGAGAAAATTTATACCCGTTTATATTAAGCAGTAGGAAAATACACATACTCGCTGTACTACAATGTTCTATGCACGTATTCACTCAGGTGTAAAATACACTTTACAATGACTTTGTGTAAAGTATTTTGAATTTCATTATATGCTCTTAATAATAATACCAACATACCCATATTATGCATATTGCAATTATTTTATAGTTAATTAACTAGATAATTCATGTACTTAGAATTTAGAAGTTATTAATATAATTGAGAATTAGTTAGGGATTAGCTTTATAGGGATTTATTAGTGAACACACAAAGGTATTTGTGGATCCCTTTCATCAGTTTATTAATAGAATTGTTCCTGTAGACAATGATAGTGAGATTAAGAGCAGTGGACTATATAGATTTAGTTGTGTTAAAACATAATCTCTTGATTGTTAATATTGTTTTCAAAAGCCAAATCACTCACAACAGATACACAAAGCATTGACATTGTTATCTATGTGTATATTAATATACAAAATGTGTACTATAGTAGCGTGTAGCGTCTAGTTAGTCATTGGACTAATCAATTAATTTAATTAATTATGAAAATGAAAAAAAATCTCTAAGCTTATTAAGTTATTACAACATAGTAAAATCATATAACTTTGCAATATTGTCCTCGTATGCATTTAAGGATCGGATTATAATTCACTATAATAATACTTATGGGAGTTATTGTATGGTTGAAAGTTTAAAGAAACAAAAAACTGGCAATAAGAAAACAAGTCTGAGAACTTCTATATTTTTTTTACTCAATGTAAATAAAAAAGGCCAGCGCATCGTTCGAATTAAATAATGCAGACTACGGCCAAGCAGTTCGTAATGCCTGCCCTAATCGGATTAACGGCTCGACTCAAGTAAAAAACATTGCTCTAGAAGCAACTACATATTTCATGACATATCCGTGCTTTGCATATGCATGATGGGGGGTTGCTTTAATTGGGTGGTATATGACGAAGGTATTCCTGATAACAAATATTAATAAACGTATTAAAAACCAACGTTCTGTTTTATTAAAATCAATATACTCGTATACTATACAAAATCGGTTCCTAAAGGCTAATGTATCAAAAAGCTTGAGTGTGCATTAATTGTATTACAATTTGTAAGAATTTTAAATAAATTTTTACCCCAATAAATATACGGAACATATTACTTGAGTGGAAATAATTTAATTTAAAATTAGATTAGTTTAATATTTGTTACAAGAAACATTGCCGAGTTGATCACAAAATTTATAATTGAGAAAGTGAGAGATAGGGAACAAAATTAAAGCATTCACCTCATATATATTTGTAACAACTTGTAGAAAATATCAGAGAACCATTTCAAATAGCGATCAGCTGGATGTAATCAAAGAAACTCCCTATGGTGTACACAAAACGGGATCTGAAGGGAAGGTGTAAGGGGATGAAGTAAATAGTATGCGTGTTTCAAACCCTCCATAGGGATGATCAATTAGAATAGTTGGTCCGGATATTGACAAAGCTGTTCAATGTACTCGTTCGGCCGCAATTTCCATTAAGTCCTTTGACTGTCACAACGATATTTTAATTTGAATTTATTATTTAAAATATATGTATATACCTATATACGGTAAAATGAAAAAAAAATAACAAATGTTAAGGTAATTTATCATTAAATACAATTTTCTTTTAATTTAATATATTGCAGTGATAAAAGTGTAAGTATGTGGTTATACACATTTCATTTAATATACGACTAGAGACAACTGTTCAAATTGATGGCAAGCGTATCGAATGCTTATAAATGTTTCAAATGATTTATGTGATATTTAATTGCATTTAATACGTTTTCAAACAAATTACTATAATAAATAGCATTTCTAGAGTCAGTAGAATTTTTTTTATACCTAATAATACAAGAAATTTTAATCAGTGACATTGAAAGTTTAGAATTTGCAGTATAATACCTAATTTAATTTAATTATTAAAATTTTATATTGTATTCTACACTTTGTATAATTATGGCATTCATTTAAAGTGTTAATAAAACATTTATTTTATGTAAAACAACAATAAAATTTAACAATTTAGTAAATAATTTGCCAACATACCTGTCTGTAAACAGTTTACATATAATGGACATGAAGAATAGCAAAACTTTGCTACATTAATATTTGTTTTGTGTGAAGTTGGTTAAAGGGGAAGCCACATCAACCATTCCAGAAACTATTACTATAAACCCAGTTCAAGATCGATAGACTCAGCTAATATTGTTCTAAGGAACATGGGGAAAACGTCAGCCTACCAAAGTTTTGGTCGTCTCATTAATAATGCTTCCTTGGAAAAGGGATTAGTGGTATTGCATCTCATTCAATTTAGTATTCAGACAACTGTGCTTATACACCGAGAGAAAATGTTAATAAGAAACCAATGAAAACGAAAGGAAAAAGACATCGAAACTGAACTTGTCATGTTAAGCTCGTCTGTCATTTACACGTTCTACTGATGAAACTGGTGTAAAATTGTAATTTGCTTTCTGCTAAAATACTAATTCTACATAGCATTGATTGAAGCATATTGTAGCATAATTTGTTTGCCAAATCTAATCATTTACGAACTTGTCCTACGACGTGACTAATTAGCGTATGTAAGCAGAATGCGTTTAAATAAATACATGTACACACCATATTCAACATTTTAGATCAATTCCAAAAATAGAGTATGTTTTTCTGAGCGTGTCCACGAAAGAACTAATTTTAATCAAAACATAAACTAGCGTGGTCACCAAAATAAAACTAGTTTTTAATAAAATTTTGCTAGGAAATTTCCTAAATCTAAGTTGTCCTCCTTGTGTTACTGATCTTTAAAAATTTTAAAAAACAAATTTTTCACAAAACGAATGTGTGCACATATAAATGAAAATATGTATTTTGCTTTGGATAATATTTAATGTTTAATTTTACGTACAAAATATACAAATACAGTTTATGTAACAAAAATATTGATCTGCAATAAGTGCAATATGCAAATTTGGTTAGGTAGTTTAGAAATTACTGACAGTTTTATACAATTACCATGGAATATATGAAACATAACTGTGTGGTAGGGTATGTAAAATATTCAAATCAATTTATTAATGTAATAATGTACATACATGTTGTACTAAGTAGAAAATAATAAGCAACTAGGTATATATAACTACATAATATGTATACGAAACAACATACATATAATAAGTGAACTAGTAATCCAGACAATTAGTTGATTAGTGTTTATAAGTAGCGGTACTTATGTATATATTACCATCATTTTCAAGTTAGATATTATGTAGTTACTAGATAACGATGTTCGTCGATTCATTACTTGATATGCAGCCACACAATCTCCATTTGAATTAATGGTTCGTCTCTCAGATATATCCTTAATCATGATAAATTGAACTTGGATGATTTGACGAAAATTTGTGTAGCAATCTTGCCAAAGACACATGTAACGTTAAATGTAATTAATTTCTCAAAATCGATAATAATAGTTAGTAGTTTGTCTGTGTATGTGCAGAAAAGTAGCAAGAAAATATATATAACTACATACTTATGTCTTAAGTTCCGTTTTAGTTTCATGTAAAATCATATATGTAGTTGCGACGTAACTATGTAACTATTGCGACTACTTATCTTTTTTCGGTAAAATACTTCAATAAGAAATTCGAGTTTTTCTTTACGAAAGGATGCTTTTAAATAGTCTTACTATTTAGTATTTCGTCTGTCTGGCGCTTGTGGTTTGGGAAAACGTCTAATAGTAGCATGGCATAGTATGGCACCGTTACTTTAGATGAGGATGAGAAAATGTCTAAGTTATACGTCCGTCCTCCCATACCCATCCAAGATTCTGTTCTCTCCTTCTAATCTAACGAGCAGTCTAACTGCAAGTGTGTGTTCGCCAAACCACTTTTTGAGAACTTCCTAGTCAGCGTTCATTAGTAGTAGCAGTGAGTCCCATCAAGATGCTCTTCGTGCCTTCATTAGGGATATTTTCGACTTTCTAGGGTGTGTCCTGTGACATAATTTACCAGAACTATAATCCGCTTGGGTTTTACTCTCTGCATGCCAGAATCATTTTATATATAATAATTTTCCAACTATGTGTAGTACATTCTGTATGAAGGAAAATTGACGGTTTTGTGCGAAAAATTGGGTATTTTTCGAAATTCTATCTTGGAGATAATAATTATTGTTTTATTGTTAAAAAGTATATGCTTGAGTACTTGTTTTTAATAAAAAACAGATAAATGATGTAAATTTTATATTGTAAGAAATAAGTTATAGTTATACACGAATAAAACCGTTAGAAAATCATTATTATTTGCACTAAATATTGGATATTGATTATGCTTTAACTGTATACATATATCGAAGTAATAATTAGTTGTAAATGTTCGTATTTGTGAACTGGTTACACATATCTGTACGTAAATCGGAATATGTATACAGTATCTGAAAATGTATTTGTCTCTGTAGTGATCTAATATGTATGTATGATGACAGAATTGTGTAATTACATATCGACAGGTTGACAAGGGCTTGTATGAGGAGGTGCTCGCCCTAAAGGGTGACAGTTGTTCGGCCGCGTTTAATTTACATGTAATTAGAAGTGGCACGTGAAACTATCCAATGCACGTGCCATCAGTTTGTCACATGTCTATACATATAGTTGCTTATATTTATAGTATTATACGAAAATGACGTGAAATCGAATTAATTCATTGTAATTAAAATTATAAATAAATATATTAACATTTATTTAAAGTTATTTCAATCTTAAAATCAAATTTTAATTTTCATAAACGGGGTGTTTATATTTAAGAAAAACGAGATAACAATGTATAAAAATTGTACATTTTCAAGAAATTACTTTGAATGTATTTTTTTGTTTTTTTTTTTTTTAATTAAGAGTAACACAACTCATGGCCAGAAAAATTTAATAGAAGGGTGGAGTACTGGTTTAATTAATGTTTGAATTTAACTTCTTTAACTGACAGCTAATTTAATTAACGATTTTCATGACAGTTTTACACAAAATAAAAATATTCATTATTAAAAGTAATCATTAAATAACAATCTTGCGTTCATTAAATATTAAATTCCATAATACTATTGTACATACTACACTTAAATAGAAATCTTTAAATGCAGTTTTCACTTTTCATATGGGTGTTAAATAAATGTATAATTCTTATATACCTAACGTGTTTTACGAAAATTTGTCTCTTTGAAGTTGGATTTATTTGAAATACACTGCATAAAGTATTGAAAAGAGTGAATGATGAGGATTTGTTTGACATTAATTAATGGTAAAAGAGGCGTCATTGCACTTTTGCATTTTTTTTTTCAACATTTAATTTTAATGTTTTCTCTTTATAACGTACTGTGAGCTTTTTGATAAAATAAATTTGATACGCCGAGATATTTACAACATGCACTTTTCAAATAACTTTTGCATTATCAAAAGAAATGGGATGGGTACAAGAATTAAAAATGCTGTTAAATAAACACAATATATATTTCACAAATTCATTAAGTACAGAAATGTTGATTTGAAGATAACTCATTTGACATACAAGTACTTACTAATATTATATATCAAACCGCTCGTCAATCAAATACTGGTATTCATGTTTACAAAGTAAATTAATTCAGATTGCTCATCTGCTGTGTTGTATACGACGCCCCTTGCTAGCTCTCCCATCAATATGCAAAGTCAGGTCATTAGAATCAAGATTTGTATGCCAGCTGTTGAAACTCTGTACTATATATTGATAACTCTATGTATTCGTGCAGCTCACCTTGTGAACGATATACATATATTATTGATTAACCATTGACATCAATATATTTACTTAATTAACATTAGAACTTTATAATATTTTGTAAAGTCGAATCAATATTCATAATTACTAATTACAAAATTATATAGTTTGATAATATTATGCATATTCCTTTCACCTAACTGTATAATTACTGCAAACTTCATTAATATTAAAAGGGCATCAATTTTATGCATCCCTAGAATATACAATAATAGCATAAATAACGTACGGGACTGAAATAGAGAAAAACAAACAAAAAAAGATATTTTATATTGATAGGGGAAATAATATTTATATTATGTAAATAAAATCCCATAAATTTTTTTTTTTTGGTTTGAAAACGGTATAAAAGTTACGTTATTTGTTATAGGATTTTGATTAGTGTTGTAAATATTAGTTCATATTTAAAATTCTATTTTGCCACGTTTATTTGCAACAGAATTATTATTATTATGGTAAAATATACAGTGCCTATACGGAAATTACAAAATTTATGACATTTATCTCCTTTGGAATAATTTAACAGACTTCAAGTTATATTATTTTTGTTTTCTATATGGGATTCAACATATTTCACTAATATATTCAATTTTACGTTATGTTAAGCACCTTAAAAACATAAATGAAAATTATACCACCAAATATTTTTTCCAATTCAAAGCATTGAATGAAAGTTGAATAAATAATTTTGGAAGCAAAAATAAACTCTACTAATGATCGTTTTATTGTTATTAAATTCAATTAGATATGTACTAATCAGGTATTACGACAAACTTTACAGTTCAGTTATTGAGCAATACAATAAGATAAATAAAATACAATAAGAGAGTATACAGTGTTTTTCACACTTCGAAGAATTCGTCATTAATTTGGTGCAATTATACAGTGATGTTGAGGCGCCATCGTTGTGCACATGCGATTTCCTTTGAGCAATCCTACCAACCCCTCTGTTTGTAAATACGGTCATTCCCTCTCTACTTTAGAACGATACTCCAAAACCACCCTCATTTTCCCGTTTGCTATATAAGTATATTTGAGGAGCGGTTTCATGAAAAGTAAAATGATGTCTGGGATTGATGCACGCATGTGTTTATTTATATACGTAGAACGTAATATAGGTAAGTATTGTAAAGGGTTAAACTGTTATAATGTGCTGTTGAAGACAGGAAACGGACGTGATATGTACACGTGCATAGTGAATGAAGTAATGGCAAAATATAAGGCAAAATGCGCGTAAACAAGACCTCCTGGATATGAATACTGAAGCGCTGACGTAAGCCCCTCTGTTCTATGGTTTTCGTGGATGCTGTTCCTAGTAGGATATGTTGTTGGAAACACCACCCGATTTTCCTTAGAAACTTAAATATTCTGAAATGTTTGTCTTGCAAACTTGTTTATAAAGTATAGCAGGCGGGGAATATTTGTTGGGAAAAACAAACTGGAACATTCACTATATATTGGAATTTTATCATACATACGTACATACCTACATGGAAGAAGAAAAATAAATAAAGATTTTAAATTCAAAAACCTGTAAAAGCTCTATAGATAAAATTTCATTAAGGTGTAATCAAATGTCTATTTTGAAAAAATTAATTAATACCCCTAACAAGAAAATGATCAGTATTTTGTATAATCATTGTTCTTGAGAAAAAAAAAACGAGAGGCGACGATTTTCCTCCTTATTATTAAATTCAAAGGCGTGGATATAACATCAAAAGCAAAACTGAAAGAAGAGGGTAGAAGAGAGGGATCCCTTTTCAAGAATGGAAAACGTTATTACGTACGAGCTATGAAATTTACGCAATCAACACGGCGAGGCTCAAAGAAGCTGCAGGATAATCCGGGATATGCCGTCGTCTTACAGTCAGCAATCCGGATGGTTCTCCTTAATTAACGTGCCAAATTCAGTGATAACCGGGTCGACAGACCGACCGGCCCGGTCTCTAGGGTGTTCATGATGTGTCGACACAATTGGCCGAGCTATTACTCTACTAGACTTCTGATTGTATCAACAAATTCAATATAGTTTCATTATTACAAATTCTACAGTTAAATGACTCCAAGAAATTTTAATTCTGTGTAAAATGGAGATATTTTCCTAAAGGTTTTTGTATTCCAATATTAATTTCTGCTGGTTTTTATTAAATTGAATAGGAAAATACCTAAGTACAGATTTTTAAGTATATATACTCTATAAATTTATCAAATAATATTTTAATTTTAAATGAATAGCTAGTTCCTAGCATACCCTATTATCGTAATAGTATTGTTCCTTATAGGTCTCTAGAGAAATTACTAGTAATGGTATACTGGGTTATTCTAGTCATTCTAGTTATTCTAGTTGCGTATTTTCACACGTATACAGTATACTATATCCTACACACGCACAGACAAACTTTACTTAAAACAAGTTCAAATATAAATCTTTTTATCTTTTATGGCCTAATTTAATATAAACCAATAACATTTGCAATAAATCCTAATATAAAAGTAGTATTTTATTGTACCTATATGTTTAGGTATATTTCATTATTTTATTGGTAATAATATTGAAATTATATTATATAAAATATTAAGATCTAATTTCAAAATTTTAGGTGGATATAAAGAAACCTGAAAGTAATAAAACCGAAATTACTTTTTGATTTTATAGTAACGAATTATTAGTGGAACAGGAAATGTTTGTCACGCGAAAAAATTTATGATTCAAATAATTGATTATTATCGAATGAGTTTTGCTATTCCGTGTATATTTTTAAAGGATTTTAGGATTTAAGGGTATCATTAAAATATATGTAAGTATTTGCCTATTCATATGGCTGTATTTAAATACCAAAATTGTTATACCGTAATGTACCTACATCATATATATAATTATCATGGATTTCCGAAAAGCAGATTTTAGGAAATACTTGAAACCTACTTACTTTGGGCTTTATCTCAAGTAGAACGTTAGAATGCATCCTATGTATTACATTTAACGATGAAATAGAGAGAGGCCTCCTCTTCTTATAGGTTTGATAGAAGCTCAATTTCTCAATAACTTAGGAGGTGGAGCTGTTTAAGTAGCATATAGATATAGATGTAGCAACATAGAGGACGACGACAACAAAAGGATTTCAATTCAGAGCACGATGTACGATCCAAGAAGAGTAGATGCGCGCTAGAGGACGTGGATGACAGTGGAGTGTACTGTCAACACCTGACCACAAGTTGCGACTTCTCAAGAGTCCGCGTAGATCCTGCAGCCGTTGCCAACATCAAAGCACACCAAATCTCTATTTCGTACTATATATATAGATCTATATAAGTATATACCCATACACTTCAACAATGGGAATCCATTTGAACGAGAATATATCGAGCAAACAGCACAAACTGTCATCAAAAGGGAACGATATCATAGAAATGAGAGACCAGACCACTACTCTGCTCAGTGTTAAGGGATTTCTAGGATGTTTTCGTGTACCTATATGTGTATTTGAAAGATGGAGAACACACACAGTCGATGGGTGTGGACGAAGAGGCAGCAAGCTAAGAGAGCGGAAACGTGAAACTAACACCAAAAGCAAATGCGGCACATTGTCTTTTGTTAATTCACAATTATCTCAAATAATTATTACGATGTCGCTTTCTCTGAATTGCTGTGTTGTGATCTTTAAAATTGAATTCGGATTTTATTAACTTTTGTTTGTTTTGCAATTTCACGAAGACTATAATAATAAATTTTTAAGTGGAAAAAAAGAACTAAATTAGGATTTCATTAAGAAAAGTATTCCAATATGAATATCTAAATTCTTCATTAGTATTCATTATTTAATTAAGTAGTTGGTAAATTTATTTGTAGTCCATGTAATACATACATCGTATAAAGATGAACCCTTGTGTATATAGTCAAATAGCCTCGGACTAGTTTTAAGCCCCGGGAGGCCGAAAACGAGCGAGTGGTGTAGATCGTTCCTGAGGGAACTCGAGATATTGGCATCTCGGAAGTGATGTCGTCGCCAAATATACGGCCTCCTGGGGCACAAACTGTCATCGTAAATTCAATTAGCGGCAACCCTGACGTATTCCTCTTCGTTGCTCCTTTTATTATACAACCTGCGTCTTTCTCGATATATACTGTTACATGTTATATCTTCAGTATTTAGAGCAGTAGGTGTTTCCACCATATTTTATTGTTTCGAAAATATGAAATCCGCTATATACAAAACTGTTTATAGAAAAATTAATAACTGATGAAACTAAACAGTGGTTCCAATCGTATTACTTAAGAATTTTGAATTTGTTTTGTAATTTTCAAACCAACTTGCTGATAACATAATTTGGAATTTATGTTGAATTTGTTACTTTATTGTAATTCGTGTGGATGTATAAGCGCCACAATGACGACAACAAGCAGTCATAGTGGTGAATATAAGACGAACTACGCAAATTTTCATACTTGTTGACACTTCAGGAAACAAGAGTTTTCGATTATTTTCCTCTAGCGACGTATTCCGGGCATGAGTTCATTCTCTTTATGGGGTTATTTTAAGTTCGTAAACCGGTCTCATCTAAATATTTTATGTGAGCGTCTTTTAGACCGTAAAACAATTTTAAGTTCTCTTTGAATGGTGGATTAATTTTAAGGACATTGGACGTGAGTGTTCCATAAAAACCAACAGCTGGGCGTGACGTCTAAATTAAATTAAAAATTTAAGAACTTAACTTGTTGAAGAATTTCAATTCGGTTAGTTTACTGGTAAATTATCCACATTTTAACTTACCTGCCTGATGAAATTGAAAGAAAATATATAGAAATAAATAAGTTTATGTTCATTAATTGAAGAGAGACTTTTCAGTTAAACTTTCAATGAAAATTTATCAAGATGTATATAGCAACTTTTCAATTAATGTGCAAGTACTTATATTTGTTAAACTAATAATAAGTTTCATTAACTTATTAATCTACATGGCGTGTATTCCTAGGTGATTAAATAAAGTTCATTTAAAATGTTAAACTTTATTTGCTTATTGAATTGAATTTTCTAAACTGAATCTTTAGAATATTCCACTTAAGTTATAGATTTTATGTATATAGGCGAATTTAAATTTGAATTAATGAAAAAGTTCATTTTTTTTTTGTATATTATTGAAGTCACAATAATTCATTAGGCATAACAATATACAATACACGTTTGATTTTTTTATATCGGAAGTTGGTGTGGGTTCTGAACATGTATTTGGCAGGATGTTAGGAGCCGATGCCATCATTGAGTTCGCACCCCCCTTATTTATGGTGGATATAAATCAGTAGGTCACAACAATACGCACAATAGCAACCGGTCCTTGGACACACTCGATAACGCATTGCCCTGAAACTAGAGTAGAGAAACCTCCATATCAACGCATTCCTTTTGTATTACAACATTAATTAGAATGATAAAAGCATTAGCTATGTACTGTATTTTATAACAGAATAGATTTATCTTTATATTAAGATTGCTTCAGTAATCTTTATAGCATACTTAACACGATATTAATTTTACAGTCGTTCTAATATTCCAGGAATCACCCTCTAAGTCTAATATATGGTCTAAATACTTTGTTTAATCGTGTTAATTACTGTGTGAAAGTCATTATGTTGTTTGAAGTTGCAAGACGACACTTTGCACATTTTAGATATTGTGCACATACTAGTAATAATATATCTTCATTTTCAGTATGTATTTTAGGTGCATACACAATATTTACCTGCTAATTAGTAGCACTTTATCGTTATTTAATTTGAATAAGACAAGTTGTCTTGTCTAAAAAGAATTTGAAATGATTAACAACAATTGATGCATGAACCCCTAGTTACGACAAAAAAAAAAAAGAAGAATTGATGATGCAATATAAAATGTGTTGATAATCCAATTTAATATAAAGTTCGGGATTTAAAGGCATTGGTTCTATGCTTTGGCATGTTCTGTTAGAAAACACCTATAAAAATTCCCGTCGTGGTTGGCATTTCTTTTGAAGTACTTGAAAAAAAATTCAGAAGATTTGGAAAATTGCGTGCCCTGTATAGGTATGCATTATTAAATCGGAACATATAAAAACGGACAGTATATAGGTGTGTGTTTGTGTGAATCATATAAAGAATGTCGAACTTTGTTGGGCGCCTTTTTTGCATTCAATCGGCTTATAGTAGTCTATAGGTAGTTAGAGGTCATATATATAGTAAAATACCATCCCTTATTTGCAAATGGTTGTGAAAAAATTTGAATATGTGCGTGGATTTAAATGGAACAACACACAGTCTACAAAATCATAAAATAATCATTTGATTTGAGAATAAGAGCCTGTTCTATGTTATTCTTTTGGATTGCACAAACGCGGGAGCGTTACATTTCCAAATTGTATTTATTTTTAATGATTTCTGTTTGAATCAAAAAAAAAACTGAGTTTACTGATCTTCACTGAGAATTAAAGTTTTTGCGTTCGTAATACGAAAGTAGAAACGAATAATATGAGATTAAGAACTGTGGATTAACGACAGGTCATTCAAATATTTGATAACGGCAACGGCATAAATAATTTTGGAATTCATTTAATTTATACAAGTGTTAAGGTAACAGCACGTGTATGCGTCCCTGTGTTCGTTGCGGTGCGTAAGCTGCATATTGATCGTGTTGTCGTCTATACCTACTGGCGTGCTACAGTCATTATTTAAACGACAATAGCGAATAATTAGCATTTGACTTATTCATTAGGGCAACACAAGCAAACACAAAACCACTGAAATAAGAAACAGAGCACAGAATATACGCAATCACGCACACAGTACAGAAAATTCTGTGGAAATTGGTGCTCACAAATACATATATATACATTTTAATATAGGAGAGGGTGTGTGTTTGAAGTTTGCATTAAAAACTTTTCTCTAAATAGAAATATATATGTATAATATTCAAAACAGTACATGACACAATCGGTAAAGGGGGTGCTGGTGCGGTTGAAATGCGTGCTCCATTGCCATTTACCTTCATAACACAATATCTCTCTAGTTCAGTAATTACAATTACAAACTTTCTGTGTTTTGTCTTTGCTGGGCCCAGGAAATTGTATGAGAGACCCATAGAGATCACACACGTATGGGGGATCTGTTAGATATGGAACTTTGCTGGCTGATAATCGCATGTGGTATACTAAAGGACTTTTGGGGATTTAAAGGGTTGGACAAATAAACATGTTAAGACAAATTAGCTACGATTACCACGGATTTGCATTTGATTATTTTATATGCGGTCTCATAAAAGTAATGTTTAACATTTAGTTTAAATGACTTTAATAAGATGTTTATCCTAATTCGATAATATTAAAACTAAACTCGTAAGCCTAAAGTTTCAATGTTAACTTTATTCAATTATACGATAAAATTTTGTTGTAATGTATATAAATAAACACATATACGAGTATATATATGTATATAGAACGTAATCCCCATTTTGTCGGTTTGTATTTTATAAATTTGTCCTATTTGTCGTATCTCGTATATAGAATATGATTGTTGAGAGTAAAAAAACACCAAGGATTTATATCGTGGTCATTTTATGATTCTAGATTTATCTGGCTTGGTCATAAACCGTTATACCAATGCATGAGAGTCCAGCCAGAAAACTTTCAAATCCATTAAAAACTGCTTTAAATCAAAAATATACTAAGAGTCACATATATATAGAACGTTTTACTAACGCACTTGTTTAAATCATTTTCTATATTTTTTTATTTTTATTTTTACTAAATGTAATTCCTTAGTTATGATTGTTTCAAAGAAATAAATTGCAAACTTTTCTTGTAGAACAAATTTTTAAAATGAAAAACGTTACTGTAACATATATACGTATATATATTGTACAAAAATGATTGATGAACGTTTTTTGTGACCTAAACTAATAAGTAGGTAAGCAAAAAAGATTAAATTTATTATTTTCACATTAAATTCTTAAACATGTGGTAATATAAAGTAAACTATTATTATGTGAAAGAACCTGTAATAGGATTATTTAGCACATTTGATGTTTGATGTAAATAGTTTGGCGCATAACTAATACTGAAGCTAATACTTTAAACAATATATAGCTCGAACAGACATTGAGCTTTAGTCTAGCTAGCTAGCAGTTTATATTATGAAGATAATTTAAGTTGTGAAGTGAGCCCACAACTTGTTAATTTCTGCTGGTTTGCCTTTGTGCATTCTATTTACTATTATAATGCTACATAAGTCTATGATGTTGTATATATCTCTCTCTATACATACATATATAATATGTTATACATGCCCCTTCTGTGAGCAGTGCGGTTTGATAGTATTCACAGGATAGAAAGCTAAGTACATTGCATTTTGCATTGTGTGGTAGCCATTAAAACGGGTACATACATGTACACACACACGGTGGATGGTGGATATATGTGTGTATGTTTGTTGCTAATCGTTTTGTACGCGCACATATGCATTATGCAGGCCACATTTGTCTCTATATTACATACACAGTAGCTGTTCTACCACAGTTAGTTTACTACTCAACAACTGTTAGCCTAGCAGCAGTGCTATATAGCACCATATATATATAGTTAGTTTAAGTTAAATGCCACTACTACTGTTGCCATTCCCCTTACTACAATGCAATTAACATTAAATTAATTTATTTTCTACTCTTACTTTACAAACAACAAACGCTACTATGTACTACCTAACCGTGCCCAACCTTACACAATTTAACCTTATCTTTTTACTTAGATGCTTGTTTTGAAATTACGATTACAATTTCATATTGTTCTGCACACACAAGCTGATTAAAATAAATGTTGTATGATCCTTTGCAGGAACTTTGAATAACAAGATAAAATAATCTAAAGCCTGGATAAAGTGTGCATCCATACTCTTCGTTCACTATAAGTAAAAAAATCTAGAAACCGAATTGTGTTCGGCACATCCATGTCCATCTATATCCATTCTCTTAATATGCATTTTCATGTAATAAAATATTTCATGTCTAGATAAGTGTTATATTGTTAATTTAATACAAAAAAAGATTCTTGAAATTAAGCTTAAACCATTTTTAAATTACATCAGTACGAACTCAACATAAAACCCCAATTTATGTAAATTTAATTGGTTTTCTGTCGTATATATATGTTAGGTATAGACAAGATGGGAAAACTGTTTAAGTCCCAGTGCACGATATTTGTTTACGGCAAATGACATCTTGTTTATTTCAGGTTCAACGAAAAGTTATAATGTGGTGTATTTCTATACAGGGTTATCCTGAATTATATGGGCAATAATTTTTAATTTCAAATAAAAATTCAAGTCAAACGTCGATAAATAATACGTTAGATGACAATAAATTTTGTCTATTTAAATATTAAACGTAAACACTTGAAATTAAATAATTAAACTTTTATACCTATCTCTTGGTCAGAAACATTCTTCAGCAATAAACTAAATTTTTATACCACCCTGTACGGGGATATTAAGATTTTATAATTGCTTTTGCACAGCCTATCCATCCCTCTTTGATCTTAACGACTCTCGAACAACATTTTGTTGTACGTTTCGAAATACTATAACATTCATTACCCCCTAATAATTAATCATTCGCCATCAAGTTTATAAAAGATCTAAGACGGTAAGATTTCATCATGCTTAGTTAGTATATATATAGTGACACAGTGAGTATTTTATCTTAACTTTCTATTTTCTATATAATGTAGATGTCAATCAATGATAAAATAATTAACAGCTATGCACAAAATTGAATACGACTAGTAAAAATGTTATTTGGAGTAATGGAGTCAAATAAATGACCAAACCAATGCAAATTGAACATAAAATACGTAAAGCTTATAAAGAAAAGATGTATTCACAATGAAATAAGAGCTTAGTACAATCTTGTATATCCTCTTTTGCCGACAAAGTAACACAATCATACCTTTTCATTTCTATTCATCATCTCTGAATCCAACATTAGTTACTGCTAGCTATATATATTTAGTCCTATAAACCAATCTACTATTTCCTCCTATCTCAAATGCGACATAAATAGCGTGTAATTGAAAATCTACTCGATAAGAGATATACGATAACGTAACTGATATGTTCCAACAAAAGAAATTGATTAAATGTATTATACACACATACACCATATGTATTATGTATGTATTTAGAATTAGATGTACACTGAAAATCAATGATTACACTACCAAAAAAGAGCTTTATTTTACGAGCATTCTTTTTTCATTGAATAGCTATATCAACTTGTATTTTAATTAAAACATTAGTTTTTATAATTAATAAAATAATGTACTTTTATATTAATACAATTATAATTTTCGATGTAAATGAAAAGGTTATTTCAATATTAGCTTAATGCTAAAAAGTAAAAATATAATCACAAACGTATAGTACCGTTCCAAGTTCTAACTGTTTTAGTAGTTGAATTCTAATAAAATTCTACATGAAATATCTATCACTTAAAATAATAAATCAAAAAAGTTTAAATCAACATTGTATTATTCATAGCATACGTACTGTATTCATAAATATTTTACCAACAGGTACACATTACTGCTCGTCTATCTTGTTTCTAGTTGCATTTTATGTAAATTGAAATATCTATCTCTACAATATTCTACAAAAAGTCAATTTGTGTTTGATATTTATTTAAATTTATAATGTTAAATGTAGCATTCACTTTTCAGTTTTTAGAACAAAAGAATTTTAATATTATTATAAATGTTCTATTACATTTGAAACATTTTATTAAAATTTCTTTTCATTATACACGTACCTACAACTGTTGTAATTATTACTTTGTACTTATTAACAGTTAGAAATTAAACATGAACATGTCATTCATTTATTAGAAATATATGAAATTATTTAAAATTGTATACAATTACCTATAATTTACCGAATGTAAACATTAAATGTATATCTACATATAAATGCACAACTTTATAATAATGCATACATAAAACATTTCTAATAGTTAATAACAGTATATACGAATTTGGAAAATGTCCTGGTTTTCGTGCATTATCTCTTATATATTGCCGTAGTAAATAAGTATTTTGCGAGTGTAACAAATGAGCTCTATGTTTGTGTAATTTGTTAGGATCTTGTCATGAAATGTCGACAGGCAAGTTGTCGCTTCGACAGCTTATATGGACAGAATAACAACCAACGTTTTCTTTAAATCCATTCGATTAATTCTAAAAGCCTAGCTTTACTAATAAGTTCCTAACACGCAAACAATACTTTTCCCTTATACATATATACATACATATACTTATTGATCGCACTTTCTGTCGCATGGAAAGACGGTAACAGTTTCACTGTTTTGTAATTACAAAGATAAAGAACTAAAGTGATACTTCATATTATAATGATTTACGACATTACAGCTGTAATATAATATAAAATCTGTATTGTAAATTATGTTAGACTAATACATCGTTGTATAATAAAATTACTAATAAAATTTGTCAGAAAATTAGTTAAAATTGTTTTACTTTTGAAAATATGTCCAATTGTCCATGTATGTCTAAAAAAGTGCATTTGCACCAATATTTGAAGCACCGCAATATATACTTTTGAAAACATTTCATGGATACAAAATATGTATATATAATCCTGTCTGTGTGTTTTATTAAATATTAAATATGGAGCATTTAACTTTGAAACTGAAATTTATAATAATACCTTTAAATGTTCAGCTATAAAGCAAATGAAAGTGCCACTTGTATTTATACTGAGAAATTAAATTTACCTTGTTCAGCCCCCAAGCCAAAGCACTAATACATCTGGTACATAAAGCTATATAATCGTTTCTAAAACTTGAAGGGCAAATGAACAGACGCAATAGAATATCAAATAATTTTATCGGCTATTAAAATCTCCACCAGGAATTATGCCATCATGCTCCAGAAGCAGATAATAAAAGATTAGTGTCGTTGCATAATAAACCGTAAAACAACATGTGAGACCATACTTAACTCAGTTAATTGCACATTTAAACAGAAATTACCTATTTATTGTTATAAATTGTGTTATATTTGATAAATTTTCATATATGTACCTATTATAGGGAAATTCTAAAAAATTTTTTTGTATAATTCATGAGAATGGAAAACGTAAAATTCATGAGGAAATCTGTATTAAGTCGCCTTCACACAGTCACTCGCAATTTGCTGTCATATTAATCATCATCCGTCATTTCAATCTGTCAAACGAATAAACATCTTTTATTAGCATAATTTACTACCAATGGATTAAATTGCGAGAATATATTTTACAAGACAATATGAAATGTAGATACCTAATTGAAAAATTTTGTAATATTTATTAAATATTTCTTAATATAAATGGAACAGCATTAATTACAGATAATAATATATAATCTATTTACAAAGGTATAAGACACTCCAATTAAATGTGAGCTATAAAGTAATGGCCACAGTTTATATATATATATATATATGTTGAATTATCGTAAGACCATCTTCGCTTAATTGCGTCTAGGGCGATATCCAATAATATTTAATCGAATACAGTTACAATAGCTATATATATATTTACAAGTATGGTATTTCACAGATAGATCGGCATGTAGTTCGCACATAATTACACAAAATCGTTATTCTAAGACATTGTATTTAGATGGCAAACCTCATCGCCTTATAGTTAGTTTATGCTTTTGGCCACAATATATCTGTCGTGGATTTGTACTATAGTGTAGTTATGTGTTCGACAAAACACGATGTAATAAACTAGATAGTTTGTTGGCATCATGGGCGCAAATAACACAAAAGATCTAAGATGCGAATGTATACTGGCAAATGTAAAATAGAGTCATGCAGAGACGATCGTGTCTTTGGGGTCACGCATTCTGACCTCGCGGGCCATACCTATGATCGTGAACTTCTACCGTACTTACCACTATAGTATACTGGTTACTCTTTTCGTTTTTCTATTATAGAAATTATTAGCTTGTTTAAACGTAAATACATACCCACGAACATATAGTTGTCGTTTAATTTATTTTACGTTAAGTCCAATATATTCGTATATACTATAATACCATATAAGTCAAACTCGTACCTTATTATTGGGTACAACAAAAGACTAAAAAAGTTTCTCTTTTTCATATACGTATGATAATGTACTTGATGGAACAAAATTTATATATATAAAACCTTCAAAAATTTTTCTGTTCATAAAATTTTTCAATAATCTTGTTTAGTAGAGTGTGAGCGTGTATAACATTTTGATTTACTTTTGGCATAAAACAGCGCCTAGCTTCATAATGGAATCTCGGTATATCGTGGTAACCGACGTGATGTTCAAACTTGGAGCGGTTTATGCAAGTACAATCTCATAGTAAAACCAGCGATCTGGAATAATTCCCTTGCCGCCGTAGGGGTACACCGCACACAATCGACTGGGTCACCCATTGAACCCATGTTGATGAAATTTTTTTTCTTACTTTAAATATATGCGTGTATGCATTAAAGGTATAAACACAAAATAATAAACATATTTACGAAATTTTATTAGCAGTGTTTAAAAAAGCTCTGCCCACAAGATTCAATAAAATACGAAAAAAGTCAATTAAGGATTAGAGTGTTAAGGCTAATAAAGAACCACCAAAATGACGGCGAGAGTAAAAAGAAAAGAGGAAACAGGAAGACAGACAACTGAAACGATTTCCCTTTAGTATAAAATAGATCTACATATTTATGGAAGCTGCGTTTAACGGTCTGCCGTTACGCAAAAGCTCAAGTTGCTTGGGCGGTTACTTTACTAGTAATCTGGTCCGGGCTCCTAGTGATAAAGGAGGCCTGGGGTGATGGCTGCCGCTTGCTGGGAGACGAGTTTGTTGGATGTTTACTCCAGATAGGCCGAATTAATTGTACGCTTAATTTTATCGTCAGAATACTGCTGCATGGTAGTAGTAGTTGTAGTAGAAAGGAGGGTGCTGTGTAATTTTAAGTAAGCATGACAATATTCTATGCGGTCAAACTGTTGTGTACAAAACAGTAGTGGACTTTACTGCCTCCGGATGATATGACACGCACACTTGAATCTAAAGCTGAAAGACAATTTTATGAGTCATTCCATATGCCACAACACACTTTTCCGCCTTAGAAATATCCCCAGTTTAATTATCGGTACGCCATAAAGTCGGGACCAAGTTTATACTACAATTCTTGTTTGTCATGAAACAAAAGCTTATATAGTTTTAATGGGATTTACTTAAACATAACAAGTTTAGTTGAAAAATTACAATATAAGCAATTTGAGAATACTTTTTTCTATGGTATCATACCTATTATTTGATGTTTTTTAAATGCATGAAAACTGTATTATCAGGATTCAGGAATTACAAAATAGAAAAACTACAAAATGTGTAAATTGGATATAGGTATATATACCTACTTAAACTAGTTAAAGTGGCAGAAGATTATTGGGGATTTTTGTTATTTTCCATCGGTTTTCCTGTTTTTCTACGGGTTTTGGTAATTTTTAGCGGATTCTTCTATAAGTACATATTCGTGACGTGAAGAATAGTATATAATATAGAAAGGAATAAAAAAAAAACCTGATGACAGATAAGGGGGCGTAAATGCCTGATTCTTTATTCGTCTTTGCCACAAATCAAGTCAATGCCCTACTAAAATTAATACTGGTGCAGAGTGTGCCATAAATTTTAATTCAACTTGCAATATACTGTTTCTTTCATACATACTTGAATACATACCATTAGCATTTATTATTCAATTGTACACATATACTGTAGGTGGGCAATTTTCTTTTAAAATTTGACAAAAATTGTTTGTCATAGTAAAAAAAAGTCAACATAGATATGCTGGCTATTTGCATTTATATTCTATAAGGATAATAATAGCTGGGGAATAATAAATAAATTCGATTAAGGTTATAACACAGTTTTGAACAATACAATAACATAACAATGCTAATAAAGTAGTTTTGAGAGAGTTATAAGGGTATGGGTAATATCTAATATTGTCAGTGGCATATTGAATTGTTTTGTTGAACAATAGCGGTTTTCGACTGAATTATTATTCAAGTTGCTCATTATGTATCAAAATCACGTTGCCGTTGTACAAGAGTTGGCTCTCTAAAGTGGTCCCGTTACCCACTATATATGTTGTAGTAAAGTAGTACTTCGACTCTTGTAGGCGCTTCTAGTTCCTTTAACGGAAATAGTGCACCATACAATGTTCTTCTCCTTGCACATGTACATACATACATACATTTACCCATAATACACAATACATATCGCGTCATTATTATAAACGGTTATCGAGAATGGAGTTTCTTGTTCATCGACCACTAAAGTACCTACTTAGGCATAGTTAGTAAAGCAACTTGCCGGAAACAATTTATCGTACTAAGGTTAGATGGATTCTGGAGTCAATTGAGAAATTGTGTGCACTAAACTACATTTTGGAAATAAAAAATATTTGAATGTGTTGAGCCAGTAGGGCGTTATATATACGTATATATGTGTATACGTGTATACATATTCATTCTATCGAACAAGTAAGCCGAGGGTGCTGGCACATGCCACCAGGATGACTCGTTTACCCTGTGTAATTATTTCCGGGAGTGGCAGGTGGCGCCCCACCAAATTGAGTTTGAGCGGTCACCCACCGCCCCCTTTGCCACTGCCGCCGCCGATTACAATCAGTATACAACGCGCAAAACACAGGGTGAGAGAGGAAATCACGAATGACATGATGATTTTCATTTATTTTTATTATATATATACGTATATGTTTTATCTGGAATTCTGGATTTGTGCCCTTGTTTATTTCTTGTATAAACAAATATACTCGTAAAATACATATTATTGAGTTAGATTTGATTGTTAATTACGGTTTGGTGTAGAAAATACGAAATTGTTAACGTGAAAGATAAAATATTTTTATTCAATAATAATTTATATTTACATTTGAGTGTTAACATTGAAGGAAAACCTTAACAGTATTTTATTATATACGAAATAATAATAGTGGTTATTAAGAATACTTAATTTAACTGGTTATTGTTTAATTACAATAACAAGCTATTATAGCGTCAATTTATATCGTGTTTTATTATTTTAATTAATACTTGTAACGTGAAAGTTTATTATACACTTCGGGATATTTGGTCTGATTCTATAAAAAAGTGATTAACAAAGTTATTAAATTTAATGACTTTAATAATTTAAAATCTGTTGTAATTGTTATAACCACTATAGCAAATATTGCTAAAGTAACTAAATATAACTAAAGATGTTACCATATTATAATTTACGCAGTTTTTATGAAAAAATATAATTAGATTTTTTATTTAAAGTTTTTAAAATTTAATCACTATTGTTATTTATCAGTTGTTAACGATAATCACTTTCTTATAGAATCAGGCAAATTAAGCGTGTATCTGTTAAAACTAATATATGTATGTACCTATTATGTATATAACATACTCCTAAATGTTAATAGAGAAAAATACAATAAAACACATTCGTTTTATTGTTTATTGAATATATATACTTTTTAAAAAAAATATATGTGTGATTGTGTGAATTAATATTCTAATCTAAATGGTGATATTACTATCCTAATATACACCTTTTATTTAGAATATTACGAATACATGTTCTCTTTATGTTGATTGCAGACAAATAAAATTTAGAATTCAGACTATGAGTGTGGAATTAAAGTCTCTCGCAAGTCGGGTTTTGTATAAAAGGGAAATGTTGGGATTCTCAAACGCCGAGGCTTCTGTAAAATGTGCTGATAAAATCTAGGCGCATTTAATTAAATGGCATTTTGAAGACGTTATGCTAAATTACTTATTTTTCCTGCATCTTCTATAAATACATTCCCTTTTTCCTTTTCATATTGTATAAATAATAAATAATTTTAATTTTAATTA
>SSSI01002578.1:0-32616 GCA_004796505.1 Oryzaephilus surinamensis
TAGTATTTCTCGTGTCTTTCAACCGATTGGACTTTCTTTTCATTATAATTTCGTATTGTTTTTATTCAGTTTTTCGTTCGATTACAGTTTTAGTGACCTTTTTTCCATTTTTTGTATACTAGTTTTAAAGGAAAATGTATTGTTAAGTGGCGCCTTTTTTTCAAAATGTCAGTGCAAAGTGGCCTTGAATAGTGAGGTTATTTCTAGTGTAAACCTATTGGATTTTCGTATAAGTCTTATTGGATTTTTTTTTTCTTTCAACAATTTCACTCTTTCAGGTATGTTTTTTTTGTAACCAAAAATGGCACTCAATATAAATATTTAGTAACTTTTGTGTGGGCGGATGAGGTGACGTCATTTGAAATGGTATTTAAAAATGTTCTGAAAATTATGATTAATTAGAAATTACAGCGAATCATTCGTAAATAAATAAAATTATACTCGAATATATGCAGCCATTTAAAAAACTAAATATTGTAACTTAAAATGTGTAAATAAAATTTAGTAATTTTTGTAACTGTAAAAACAGGTTTATTTAAATAATATTATAATCGTTTTTTTAATTCTATATTATACATATAAATACTTTTTCGTATAAAGTAAGTAATGTAACCCATATTTTGGAATGTACTTTGGAATACATAAATATATACCTAATATTTGTTATTTTATTCTCTGTTGTTTTAATTAGTTAAAAAACATAATATCAAGTACAAAAATGGAAAGTTAATTATATCAATTATAAAAAAAAAACACGCAATTAGTGCGGCCCCAATTTCATCAACTTTTCAAATTTGTAACTAAACTTTTTATTAAAAAACATCAAAATAATAAGTTTTCAATATAATGAAGAGTTTATTGCGAGGTTTATTGATTATAATATAATTTTTCGTTGTTTTTTCCTGTTTTCTATAAATATTTTATATTTTTATAATGCTGATTCAATATAATATTTCCTTATACGTATTTTTATCTTTTATACAGAAATAGACGACAATTCACAAAATTTCATTAATAATAACAGTTACTCATTTTTTTTGTGTGCCCGCCTTTTTCTATTATTATGTTATTTATAAAACTCATTTATTTTCTATTGAATAGCACCAAAATATTTAAAGTTAATAGTAGGTATTATGTATATGTACAGTTTGTTTTTATTTTTACCAAAATATCTATTGTATTTGATACACATGAATTAAAACTCATTTGATTCATCAAGTTTGATATTATAATACAATAAATTTTAATTTCATCTATACATGTTTCAAACGCAGATTAGTTTAATTTTAGTGACTAAATTTTTTTTATTAAAATACTTGAAATTAGTTACAGCATTACACAATGGGCTGTAATGTAATTAGACAAGGAATGCCTTTAAAACTAAATTAATATCATTTTTCTGTCTTACATTATTATAATATGAAAGGAGAGGCTTGCTGGTTTTGTTTTTCCCCCTAAAATACTGGAAATATTCTGCTTAAAATAAATTATTACGCTATCTTGGATTATTATATAATGACAAGAATTTAATTTTACTGTCTTAAAAATTTATTATATACACAGTTTCTTTCATGACTATATGAGATTTAATAATAAAATTATGTTATGTGCATATATCTATCTATAAAAATTAAGGAAGACTTTTACTTCCGTCTTCATCACTTTTAACATGAGGTCAAATTGAATGTTAAGTCCCTATTATACATACAGTCATGTGAATTTTGATTTTTAAATGACATAATTAGTGAAACAGCCAAACAATTTAACAAAAATGAGATGTTATAATGCCAAATAAAAATAACAATAGAAAATTATTGCATATTCGACGTATTTATTATTATGTTAAATAAAAACTAATTATTACGTAAGCTTCTATGGAATTTATTCGATACACTATTATTATTATGTTATTATTATTTTGCAAAGTACAATATATTTTTATTTACATCATAAATTTTTGCATAACTTATACTTTATAGATTCTATTATTCGTTTTTTTCAAATACAAAGTGATCATTACAATTTTATATCTTTTTTTTTCTGAATACTCTGTTTTTATTCTAATTATTATTCAAACTCGAATAATCAATACAGTTTGTTTTTATTTTTGACAGGAAATTTAAATTTTCACTACAATATAATAATACACAGTCATTTCCTATGATCACTTTTTACGATAAATTCAGTTTTTTAAATTAAATATTTTGTTAAAATCCTAGTTTCCTAGTGAAAAGTGTTTATGTGGAATGGCGAAGACAATTGAACTTGCAAGTCAAGGTTAACTGGCTAGAAAGAAGTGTTGCGATGTTGTATAAACCGCTACCAAATTATTTAAAATCTTGTCGACTTGTTTTATTTTCTGGTAATATTTTTTATCACTACCAAAATATGGTTTTATTATATTCGTTTTTCGGTAAACGCAATTACAGCTTCTGTTTGATACCAAATATCAGGTTAATGGTGTTTTAGTTGGTTTTTGGTAATTTTCTTACCAATATTTTAGGAAAATATGTACAGAGTAATTATTATTAAAGATAATTATCAGTTAAGCGGTTAAAAATAAAAGTGTAGTATAGTTTTAATGAATTATTTGTAAGAACGTTATTGTTAAATTAACTAATTGAGTACTAATCGACCGAGTAATCGTCTGTTAAAAGTTAACTGTTGGATGCATGGAGCACTCTACCGTTGATTTTTAAATATTTTTAAATTTGAACTGATGAATTTTACAATTTTTACTAATTCACTAATACAAAATTATGTAAAATTAAAGTTTCAGAATAATTTTTATGTTTTAAAAAACTTCTTTATTATCTTATTGTAAATTCGTCTGATAAAGTTCGTAATCGTTAATTTTCCATTCATTTTTGTTATTTTACGTGTTTTAATGTGCATATGATTCAGTGTAATTATTATCAGTCAATAATAAAGTAATTAATCTTTTTTATATACAAGGTTGTTTTTTTACTTGGAATATCCTACATAATGTACGTATATATTTGTTGTAATTTAAATACATAGTTCATTATATGTATATGCAATTTGTTTTTCATTTTCACATTTTTCAGTAAATTTTAATTAAATACGACTTTTTCCTTTTAGTATTGAATTTATTCAAAAAATTACAACCTAGCCTACACGCATTTAAATTTGTGTGTAGGTACGTTCATTTTTGATTGACAATGTTGCTGATTGGTCAGCTACCACGTGATCAATTTTTAAGAACTTTATTTGTCAAAAACATATTCCACTGAAATCTCACTTACAAAAATTTAGTTTGAAATTATAATTCGTTTTGCTACATTTTTATGTCTTATTTGTACAATTACAGAGATTTTATGATTTATTTACAAAAATTTACTGTTCAGAATCGAAATTACATGCACGTCTCAGGGCGCAAATAAAAATTAAATTGCTGTTTCAATAATAAGTACATACTTATATTGAAATGCTCTTTTTGACAACTTTGTGAAACATTTCTAGAAATCTATAAAATTACTAGACTATATTTTAGCTGTGTAAATGTGACTTTGTCAAATTGAAAGTCTTCCAGGTTATTTTTATTATTTAATTGATAAATTTCCACAGTAAATGTACCTAGATATTAATATTATACAAAAAATGGCACACAATAAAAACTTTTATTGAAATGTTGATTAAAATTACAAATGCAAAAGATTTTATATTTCTAAAATACCTTGTATAAAATTATACAATCAAATTTTTATCATAAAAAAATTCAAAAGAGATAAATATTAATATTCAAGATAATAATTAATCATTAAAATTCATTAATTTCAAAAATTTCACATGTTTAGAATTCTAATACAAAAATCTCTATACATATAACTTTCAAAATGCATGTGTTTAGTGTACCTACTCGTATATTTTATATAATTAAAACACTTTTATGACTTTTTTATTCACATATACACACATATTATAAGTGATTTAGTACATTACCTAGTATATTATAATCTAATTGAATTGTTTTAAATTCCAATCCAATTTTTCTTCTTCTATAGCATGTAAGTATGACATTATATTGTATTTTGTATGTGTTCACAATACTGATTAACTGTTATAAATTGTGTTTAATTAGAGAAATCCATTATTGTTTTACATTTCTATATGTACAATATACATCCTGTATGCAATTTAATGTGGTTTAAAGTTAGAAATTTCACTGTTTCTCTCTGTATTATAATTGCATTTAATTTCCTTTAGTTTTCTATTGACAATGAATATGAATTTAACTATGTTATGTAGTTCAAATAAAATGGATCATAATCAACAATAATAATTAACTATTAACTAATTCTTATTAAATTTGACAGAATATTGTCGTATATTTGATTAGCTTTTAGAAGCTTTTTGTGTATTGTTCGGTGAAGTGTAATGAAATTGGGACAAGATTTATTTTTCTGATATAAGAAAACAAACATCTATTAACTGGATTAATACTTTTTATTTTATATAGGATAAAATTAATTGATTGATTGGTTTAGTGTCAGAGATCTATGAATTAATCAAGCAACAAACTTAAACTTACCTAATTGTTTAATTTTTGTATTTTTCTTATTAATTAATCAAACACATAATTTCTATTCTCCCACAAAGTGAAAAGTTTTCGTAATGATTTTGTCACTTTTTTAATTAAAACAATGGCTACATTACTAAATGTACATAAAAAATTCACATGTCTTATTATCTTAATTTTACATAATAAATAGTATAGAATTTTGATAGTGAAATGCATAACTACGTTAAGAAAAAGTAGAATAAAAACTTAAATTCCACTAAATCATTAAAATCTGAACAGACAATAGAAAGTAACTAATTAAAAATAATTATTTTACATAAATTGTTCACGTAAATATATAAATTTCTCTATAGGTATATATACGTAAAATGTAAATGTTATCATGATAATACAAAAACATTCAGATATTTAATATTCTTGCACAATAATTTCTTACAATTAGTCATTTTGTGCAAGAGAAATGACTAATCGATATTCTACATCTATAAGGGGAAGCTTTTTATTAATATAGTTTTCTTGTTGCAATATAATGGCGCTTTAATGTACATAAAATCAATTTCATAATGATTTAATGAATATGGTTGCACGTGAACGAAAGACGCATATAAGAAAGAGTGTCCGAACTGAGGCTGCTGTTGCAATGTTGGGCTGGGATTTAGTACAGTTATTCCACATGTACACAATGTCCGCGAGATTATTTTTCCACGACGTTTTATCAACTCAAAATCAACCTTATACACACTTAACGAAACGAATAGGAGAAAATGTAGGGCTGGAAATTGGACAATTTGAATAGGTACTCGAGTATGTGACTATTCAAAATTCGATATTCTAAAATTATTATAATTCGAATTATTCGAATATTCACGAAACTATTTGAATACTGAAATTGAAAATGTCCTAAAAAGAAAATTGCCTGTTTAGTGTTTAGACATGTTTCATGCTCTTATACTGATGAACATTTGTCTCATTTTGAATCGCACAAGAGACTTTTTGGTGCCCATGTAATTCTTGTAAATGTGGATCATGTATGGAATAGGCTGGGCACAGATTATATATGGTGAAATGATGTCAATGGACACATTCTTCTATATAAAAGTTGTGCCTCCGGATCACCCGGGCAACAGTTCACTGACCGCGCTCGCTTCGTTCTTTTGGTGATGGTGTGTTATTCTCTTGTTGTTTCTTGGACATATAACAGAATTTAATAAATGTAAATGGAAAATTCTTTATTTTTCACATAAATCGTATAGGACAAATTTTGATCTTTTAAGTGGAATTGCTGTGGTTTTCTACCAAAATTCCAGAATCAACCCCCAAAAACATCAACATTTATAATAGACACAAATGCCTAAACTTTCTGAAATGTACACTCAAATATAATATAATGTTCTTATAAAAGTTCTTGTTAACTTTTACTAAAACACATAAAACAGAAACAAGATCTTACTATTTACATTAAACTATATCTACATAAGTACTATAATACATATAATGATAATGTTAACTAACAAAACAACTCCAGTTCAACTTTATCTAAAAATTAACTTACTCATCAGCTAACAATCATAATTACTCGAGTTTGAATTATTTCATTAATCTGCAGATATCTATATGCTTTGGTTAACTAACTACATTATCAATAGATGGCGACAACTCGGATACATACTAACACAATTTGAAAAATTACACCTTTTTTAATGTTCACATAATATTATAAATTCGAGTAAAATTCTAGTGGAATAATTGACCTATAATATAATCAAAACAAGGGGAGAATTTATATACCCTTTGACCTATATAATGTATCATGAGTCTTCTGTGTTCAACAAACACACAGTTGAAAATGTGAAACTAAATAATTGTGCTAATATTTATTTTCAAACGAAATACATTTACATAAAATTACACATCCAACACAAACTACCAAATTAATTTGCATTTTAAAGTGTTTTAAAGGTTAAACTTGTTGTTTAATAGAATATTGAATGTGAAAATATATATGGGGGTGGTTTTTCTGTGTGTTTGTGTTGATCTAGATTTACATAAAAGTTACCTTTTAAAAAGAATCATCAACTTTCCTGTAAGAGACAAAATGCAAAAAATCAGAACGGCACAATTTCAAACTCGTTTAAAATTCTTCTTCAAGTTAATTATAGGATTCACGTATTATAAAATATACATTTTTACTTTTGTTTGTTTTCCCCGTGTTCTTTTTAAAGTACCTCTTTTGGCATAGGTATATATAGGGATGAAGAAGTGTTTTAATGGCACTTTATTGTGTTAATTGTATTAATAAATTTTTTCTTCTGTTTCAGCTGTGGACTTGGATTTGTGTTCAAGCAATGTTCAAGATGCCTTCGTTATCGCTGTGGAACAGCAGGCTCGAGAACGTCTCGAGCGACTCTCTGCACTCAAGCGAATTACGCCCGTCGACATAACAAAACTCTCACAACAGGTACAAATATATAACATGTTTAATTGAATTTTGATAAGAAAATTGTTTTAATGTACGTTTGTTGCAAATTATACAAATAAATGACAAGTACCAGAACAAATGGCTTATTTAAAGCGTGTCTATTGAATTAAAGCAAGAATTAACGTTAATAATAACAATTTTCTAATACCTACCTATACTAGAACAAACACGTTCATATTGTTTTATTTTTATTAATTGATTAACAAATTTTCCTTTAATACTACTAGTTGTTAAATTCGAACGATTGTAATTCATATTTATTGGATATTTTAAAGCAAACTTTAGAAACTTTAGAAATTTATAATTTCCCACTTGTACCTAAAAAGTTTCAAGTGTTATCTTTCCTTCATGTTATATTAAATTCATAGATTATAGTCTTTCACATAACAATCCACTTGAAACTGTTTCTCACATATATTTATTATCAACACATGTGTTTCATTTTCAGTAAATTTCTTAATCTTCAAATCTTAGAGATTTAATATATAACTAGCGATATTTAAGCAAAACTAAACATAAAAAGTAATAATTATGTCTTCTGCAAATTCTGCAATACGATTGTATACGTATAATTATGGTACTGAAACTGAAACTAAACGCAGGCTGTAGTGACAATTATTTCCGAGATATTTCACTATAACAAGAACACATATTTTTTTAAAGGACAATAATTGCCCTAAATAAAATTGTTTATTTTATTTTATTTAAAAATAGCAATTCTTGCACATATTTTCTTTTAATAGGTAGACATTTCACATCAATTGATATTTTGTGATTTAAATTAAAACAAATACATATTGGCTCCCGAAGAGAAGGTGAGGTCATATATTGTTGACATTGGGACTTTAATGTTCCTGAATGGAATTTATTTGTTATGACTTTGTTGGCAATTATTTTGAGCCACATATCGATTAATATTAAATGTCTTTGAAAATGGTTAATATGAATTTTCTCAGAATTTGTGCATGAAAACGATTTCACATTTACATATACGGGGTGTTCCAGAATAACGTCAGATTTTTTATAGGGTGATTCCTATTGTTTAATGTTTGAATTTTATAATTAAAAGCAACTATTAACAATATTACATTTGTTTTATAAAAAAAAAAAACTCATTAATGTATAGTTATATGTATACGTATATACAGTGTTGATGAAAAGTATACGTTTTGTTATAGTTAAATCAGCAAACTACTGCAAACGAAGACTTGAACGGTTTCATAAGCAATTCTCCAATATATGTGACATCATTACAAGCAAAAGAAAGTATAAACAACAATTCCACCGCAAACAAATCGGGAAGCGGCGGTGGAGGCGGCGGAGGAGGTGGTGGTGTCTTATCAAGTACAACAACAGTAGTAGCAGTGAATAAAGACGTAATAACCACCCCAAAACAACAACAAAAACGACAACAACAACAACAACAACTGCCTAATGGACATAATAATACCTCATCAACAACAGCTTCTGCTGGTGATTTATTATTAACACAACAAATTTTAGATCAAACTAATAGTAATAATACAACAAGTAATAAAACATTATTATCAACAATTAATAGTAGTAATAACAAAGACAATATTGTGAATAAATTAGTGCAAAACGATATAACAAATCAGCAAATTAGTGGTCAAACTTCAACAACAATAACAACAACAACAACGCAACAACCACAATTATCGTCTGGTGGAAGTCCAACTAAAAGTAGTAATTTGGAAGTGAGAAAATTAACTGACAGAAGGGCATCATCTCCATTTCAAAATGGTAGAACTGAATTGTTAATTGGTGCGGATGACAATAAATTTAAAACTACAGCGATTGTTGAAAGCAATAACAATAATAAATTGGGTTTGGATACGGAAAACAGGTGAGCTGCTTTATATTTTCCTCTAAGGAAATAAAATTCTACTGTTTAATACATAATTTGTCAGAAATAATGGCGAGATATGTTATTATTATCAAAATCATAATAATAATGATAAGTTTTTTAGTGTTAAATTTAAATCTCTAGATAGTATATCTAGAGGCGCTGTAAACGTTAAATGCGCGATTTTTGATTATTTTATTGATACTGATAGTAGTTTTCCTTTATCGATATTTGAAAAACTACATATTTTATTATATTATTTATAATTCTATTCAGTTAAAACGAAACTATGGAATTAATTTAGATATTAATGAGATAAATTGGTCCATTTTTCTGAAATCACCTATAAAATCTCATAAACGTTAAGGCCATACAAACCATATAAATAAAGAAGTAAAAAGCTAAACTTCTATAATAGTGTGCTGACTGAGAAATATAAATCCATATCGATTTATAGACACAACTTTTCTACAAGGCAGCTTTTTTCTATTAATACACTACTATTTTATTTTACGTAACTGTTAATGACTTTAATTAATTTTATAAGAAAACTGATATGTACTTTATATACATGTATTTAAATATAACTCGTTACAAGTTTTTTGAAAATTCAAAATAACATTTCACGTAAAATATATACGTATAAATATATTAATTTATTATTAATAACATTAATTAATGAATGGAACGTAGGTAGTCATTTTTATTTCTTCTTGTTTATTTAAACCACTTAAAAGGAATATAAACAACAAAGTAGTAAATAATTTTGCATTGTATAAAAATTTTCTCACAAACAACAAAAAAAAATGAACTTGTCCTTCTTATAACTACAGAAAAACGGAAACTCCTTTACACTTCAACTAATATCATAATTTTATACATCCGGTTTGTATAAATTATAAAAGTAGAAGAATCAAATAACTAATGTAAAATCTAAAATAGGTAATTAGACTGGATGTAAGTTAATATCTTTAAAAATTTACAAGACTAAAAAATATACATACCTATATGAGCATTTTTTCTCTCATATATGAGCAATAATAATATATCTTTCCAGGTATAGATACGGGGTGTGCATTTTGTCTTGTAATGCCTATAAGAAAGTTTTCTTGAAAGCCCACACCTGTCTGGAGTCCATTCTATTACGAAATTTTTTTCTCAAAATGAATACAATGGAATTGGAGACTTCATTCATGCATACATACATATATATATTTCAAGCTTTTGTGTGACACGAAAATAAACACTAAAATGCAAATAATTGTTTCTAGTCCACCTACATAAACACGTACCAGTAAAATATAATAATGAATAAATTATTTCATTAGTTTATGGTATGCTTTTAATCCTGTTTCGGTCCATCAACTGTTGCTAACATTCTCTTTAACCAACTTTAACAAATATTTTAGTTACTGTTTATCATATAATCGTGAAAAGTTAAAAAGACTATGTTTAAAAGAATACTTTAAGTGCATAGTCACGTCTACAGATAGAAGAGAATTTTAATCCATCCTTTTTTCTGGATGTTTATGTTGTTGTTCAAGTAGCCATATATATTTTTTTAATATATGTAAATTTACGTATGTTTGGTGTGTCAAATTTGTACAGGAATGCCTCGCAATATGGAATATTTAAAGCATTTTAAAAGTTTTTCCTTTTTTCTTGTTGTAAATTCCGTGGAGGATTACTTTTGTGCCATTTGTTACAAAAACTCACCAAAAATGACATTAAACTAGAGTAAAGTTATTTTTTGTAAATATGCATACATTTAATTAAAAAAATTATTAAGAGTTCGCATTGTACAAATCCAAACATTCAGGTAAACGTCATCGACAAGTATGGAATGCCCTGACTATTCATTTGGTCAGTTTTTGAAATAAATTTCGATATAAATATAAATATTTAGGTATTACGGTGGTGTTACAGAAATAATCAAAACCTATTTCTAATTTTTGTACCTGCCATCAGCATTGTAAGAAAGGTAGTAGTAGCATGCTTGCTGCACACCCACTTGTTTCTCTCCTTCTTCTATAAGAGATTTTTCAAAGTCACCAACAGCCATCATCATCATCAACATTTTATAAGCGGGGAATCGGAAGAGAAGTCTAGTAAAACCGTACATACACTTTACAACAGAGAGAACTTGAGTTTGGTTTAGTTTTGTTAGTCATATAATGTGTATTTATATGGTTGGTTTGTCGTTTGAAACTTCTTTTACGACCAGTTTTATTTTTCTTGTTAGTTGACTTTAGTTTAGTGTTTACTTGCAGAATATATAACGATTATTTATAGTTTTGTGTATTTATTGTAAAAAATGCGTTTAAAATATTATTGGTAAGTGCACACACCACGTATTTTAATTAGATTCGTTTGAAATTCAAATTTTTAAAATATAGAGTTTAAAAATCTTTTTTGCTTTCATGAAAAATACAAATTTACCTTTATAGTATTTAATATTTGTTGTCAACAAAAGAAATTGCAAAGAAAACGGAAACATTTTAATGAATTTCTATTAGAATATTATTAAATGTGCATTGCATTTTTCTTCTGAAGTGAATGCAACTAATTAACAACACGATTTTCATGTTATTTCTGTCAGAAGACGTGAATTATTATAATTTTCTAAAGAAAAAAAAACGGAACAATCATTATCGTAATGTATTATTTCTTATGCTCAAGCATCAGTTCACATTCTTTTATGAAATGTTGAACATATTTTCAGTTTAATAAAATTAGACTTTAATTTTTTGACAAAAAAGTTACTCTTAGAACAAAATCAATAGCTTGAACTGTATAATTCTTGATTATGAAAGTTTTTACTGGCAAATTTACAAGTTATTAAAAATTGTATAAACTCCATTGTCTAGTCTAGGCAAATATTTCTTTCTACATTTTAACAAAAATGTACTTTTTCTATGGAAACATTATTGTTTTTAATTATGTATACGAGTATATGAAATTTTTATTCGAAAAACATATAGCGGTGTAGCGGTGTTGTGTTTCTAGAGAGAAAATTCCTTAAAATATTATATCGAAACCATCCAATATGCATTACATTCAAATATAATCAACAATTTAAAATAGAATACGCGAAAGTGGTTTATTTAAATTTAAAATTTGAAAATATAATTGCAATTTCTATTAAAATATGAATAAATTTTTTTTGCAGGCCTCGTCGCCGTTCCGGCAGCAGCATAATAGTATTAGACGGTGACATAGACCAAGTTAAAAAGAAGCCATTATCGGACGATTTTAATGATTCTATAGATTATAATAATAAAATGGTGACAATGTTAACGGCAAATGATAATGGACCACATAGAGAGATGGCCGTTGATGTGCCAGACACGTTTATAGCAAGAAATAAAACACCACCTAGGTATCCACCACCAAAGTCAATTTTGCAAGTAAGTTACAAATGTACCAGTTAATTTAGTACTTTCTTTAACAAAAAAGTATGTACTGTTAGCGATAGATTTGAAAATTTTGTAAATTTATCTAGGTAGGTTACAACAAATGTTTAGGAGTTGTATTTGGTGACGAAAATCAAGAACGTGCCATCGATGTACCCGATAATTTTGTTGAAAGAAAAAAGACACCACCTAAATATCCATCACCAAGTGTGGTAAAGGTAAAAGCAAAGAATATAATACAATATTGGAAAAATTCGCATGTATAATAATGGACTAATTCGAGTAGTATTCGAGTATTGTACAATACAACTAACAAAATTTTGGTTTGAGACGCCGTTTGGGCCAAAACGTAATTTGTTTTATGATTGAATGTATAGTTTGTGACTGAAAACTTAACAAAACAAACCAATTTTCAATTACAATATGAATTTTCACTCACAATATAACTTATTTTTCAGTCAAAAAACAAATTGAATTTTAGAACAAACGGTACCTCATAAACTGTGGTGGATTTTCTATAGGTAGTCTTTTTTCTTCTGTACTTGTATATTCTTAATTTTGAAATTGTTTTTTATTAAATATGACAATAAGTAATTCATAATGTAGTTACAAATTTATCAAGCAATTATTCAAGTTTACAAATTCTCTTTTGTAATATTTTATAAGTGTGTGTTTGATAATGATGGTTATTATCAAGAAAATATTTTAATATTGTATCGTGAAAGCATGTTTTCATTTCATACAAACATCCAATTGATATACTTATATGTATAATAGTTTTATTATATAAATAGAATTCAGTACAAAACACTTGTACTTAAATGAAGCACTTGTAAATACAAATGAATTATATGTAAATAATATATAGGTATAGGTAATGGGTAGACTTGTATATTTAGTTAGATATGGGCTCGGATATGGGTTGGTAATGTTAGCTCCGTGTGACGTTTTCTGTCTACTATAAATGTTACTTTAGTTTTATATTCAATGAACGTTTCAGAACCTAAAACAATTCCGTTTCCTCTTTTTACAAAACCAAATACTAAAAGCAATTCAATTTGAACAATAAATTCCTTTCTTTTATAAATTGAAATGATGGGTTTTGTTTAATTTTAAAATAAGAAAAAAAAGTGATTCGAGAAAATTGATTGTGATCGTCAACGCGCGAACCAGTAGCAAAAATTTTATTGCTTTATTTTTAACAAACTTTTGTACTTTGATTTCCGTTATTAGAATAACAATAAAAAAATGTTAAAAGATAAGAACTTGTATTATACGTATATGTAACTGTAATTCGATATGTAAGTGAAAGAAGGAGGTAGTTCCGCCCCCCATTTGTACATCAAACATTCCATTACAATGAATAGCCTTTTAAAGATGAATTATTGTCACCCCTGGCGCCACTTGATCACCATTACCATCTGTTTTATTTTTCTAAATGATCGAAAATATTACCACTTAAGTTAATAGGTAAAGGTTTCCATGAATTGTGGACAAATTTATTACTAAAGGGAGAATATTTCATGATTTTCGTATTTGAGAAAAATATTTATAAATTTGTTCGTATTTTTTTTTGTAGAGTGGAGTGAATGGTACGGCGATAGCAACCACCACCACCCCATCTACACCAATCCAACAAACGAATTCCACAACACCAGGTAAACCAGTGCCACCACCACGTGACCATTTAAAAATTGAAAAAGATGGTAGAATTGTGAATCGTGCACCAGCTCCCCAATTACCAGCCCGTATTACAAATAATAATAATATAACAGCAACAACAACAGCACTACCATCAACTCCAACTACTGTCACTGAACCCACTAGGGAACAACTAGACAGCATCAAGAAATATCAGGTAAAAATTAGATCAGAATATATGACATTTTTCTGTTCCTGCACGTTGTTTTATTTTTGGGTTTAATATTGATGGAATTCTCCAAGGAATTGTGTCATGTAAACAGATATTTTAAATTAAATAAGAATTGGGGCAAATGGTAAATGTTTTACTTCCAAATTTACTAGGGTAGTATTTTGTTTTACTCAAATGAAAAACTGTTTTTGGTTTCTCTACTGATAATATGCGGTTTCTATTTCATTTTTTTTTTTCTGATTAAACCTCGGATTAAACTTTTATATTCTGTTCGGATTGACCAGAAAATATTTCATTTTTAGTATAAGACACATTTTCTGAGCTAAAGTAGCGTAGAAGTTTTGTAGATTTCTAAAAATGCTCCTAAAAATTGTTAAAAAGCTGAATTTCAAAATAAAACAAAAATGTATTATTATTTTGCGCTCTGAGACATATAATTTCCATTTCGGACAGGAAATTTTTGCATTTAAATTACTCATAGTAATCATAGTATAAATACGATATAAAAAGTGTTGAAAATACAATTACATGTAATTTATAAAGTGAATTGATGAATTAACTTAAATTTATCAGTTTTGACATATTTTAGTTTTCTATTTCTAAAAGAAAATTCTCGACGAATAAAATTCCAAAAATTGATCATGTGAAAAGTAATCAATGAGCAGAACTTTTAACTAAAAATGAATAGAGTAGAGTTTTTATTGACATAAATATCAATTTGATAAAACTACACTCAAAGATTATATAGGATTTGAACCTAAAATTTTTATTTCAGATTTAATGATAATCACTCTGCTTATTCTTTACTAACCTATAAAATTCAAATAAAAGAATTAAAATTTATTATAAAATAACTTGTCATTAGTACAGAAAATCGGATTTAGACATAAATCTTTATTAACTAGTTCAATGTTATAATTTATAACTAAATTGAAGTTAATTTTTAATTTGTTATTTAATACAAATCCAAATTGGAGGATATTGTGCGTGTGCATTTTTTTGACTACAAAAGGGGCACATTTCATGCACACACCGATGCGTCATACAAGATCCGGTGAAATAAATATTGTGTTTAAATTTTTGCGTGTTCATTTTTTAATATTATTTTACCAGTACAGTATTTTAGATTGTTATCTACAGGGTTTTTTGAGATTGTACTGTTTATTATAAAAATTGTGATGTCATCATTTCTTTAAAAATTATAAGTAGTACAATATTTATTTATTTTATAAATATTTCTATATTATGTATGTATTTATCTATACTTGTTTCTACCACATATATGTATTCATGTTATTATATTGAATATACAGGTGGGAGGTGTAGATATTTACCTGTATTGTAAAACTCAAAAACACAAACATTTACAACGGAACTAGTTGTGTCTTTTTCCATTTCATTTAAAACTTACCTAACAAAAATATTGTTATCTTTTTTTTAATTATTAGTATAGTATAGTATAGTGTCTATATACTTACTTGCACGTACTTACACAAAGTGTGTGTATACGTCATGACTGATTTGTTTTGTACCTGCATAATTATAATATTTTTTCATTAATTTTGTACATAAAAAAAGATTCATTACAAAGTGCAAGTTGTGAAAAAAGTTTTAATAATGATATTGTTCAACAAATTATGTTCTATTTCGATGAAATTTTAAAAACAATTAATCTACTGCCATGGTACTAGCAAATATGAGCGATAAACAATTTTTAAGTTATAATAATAATGATTATTTCAACAAGGTAATCATTTTTACATGAACATTTAATTAGCACATCAGTTTGTTTATTGGTAAATTTTTTATGTTTATTTTCGCACTTGAACTGAAATTTTAGCAACTTTCATATTGTTGTTTAAATCTTCTTCTACAATGCTACTGCATCCTCATTCACAGGAACAAATTCGCAAACGTAAAGAAGAGGAAGAACGAATAGCCGCCCAAACTGAATTTTTGAATCGTTCATTACGTGGTAGCAGAAAATTACAAGCACTAGAAAGTCGTCCACAGGGTACAATCAATGATGCCTTTCAAGCAGAAGATGATTTACAAGATACATCTAGATCAACGACACCAGCACCAATTGGTGAAAAAGAACTTGTACACATTCAATACGGTAAGCAAAATTATTATTAATACTTAATTATTTTTACGCGTGATTTATTAGTATTCAATGTTGGTATGTGTGTTCAATTCATTAAAATTCTATTCTTACAATTTTATTTTAAAATTCAATTATGCGCATTATTGCTTAAAGAATATAATGATTCAAATTTGCAATTAAAAACCATTTTGAAGGTTTTTTATGCTTAGTTTCAATAAATATATGTCGTAGTAGAAATTCAATTTACTGACTTAACACATTTTTTTTATTATTTTTTTAGCGTATGGTGATTTGGTGGCGTCCGTTCAACGTCTCCAGTTGCAATTGAAGAAAGCGGGCACCGGTGGCGGTTTGAGTGGTGTAGAAGGCCGTGTGGCGGCCGTACAATCTTTATTATTGGCACCGCAATTTGGTCGTGCATTAGCCGTGTATAATCAAGTACAAAATGTACGCCAACGTGCCGCTTCTCGTCCCACACCAAATGCCCAAACAGCACTAAGAGACTGTTTAGATGCCTTAGCAAATTCACAAAGTGCATACGCTGTTGAATTAGCAACATTATTAACCGGCTATGAAATGGAAGCATTAATGGTGGCACATGATGGTGTCATATCAACATTACCACCAGCCGAATCGAATTCACTACCATCGCCAACGCCAAATAATAATGACTCATCAAGTACATTAAGTGATAAACGTTATGGTGGCGAAGAGAATATTAAAATTATTAAAATCGAAAAAAGTACAGAACCATTGGGAGCGACTGTTAGAAATGAAAATGATGCTGTTGTTATCGGTAGGAAGAAAAGGAATTCTTTAATTTATTCATAAATTGATAATTGTATTGTTATTTTTCAGGACGAGTTGTCCGGGGTGGTGCAGCTGAAAAAAGTGGCCTATTACACGAAGGTGATGAAATATTAGAAGTGAACGGTATTGAAATGCGTGGTAAAAGTGTGAATGCAGTGTGTGATTTATTACAAACAATGGAAGGTACATTAACATTTTTAATAATACCAGCCGCTCATTCCCGTACAAATTCCGGCCGTGATTCTGTATTGCATGTACGCGCCCATTTCGATTACGATCCAGAAGAGGATATGTATATACCATGTCGTGAATTAGGTATGAGTTTTCAAAAAGGCGACGTTTTACATATAATCAGTCAAGAGGATGCAAATTGGTGGCAAGCGTATAGAGAAGGTGAAGAAGATCAAACGTTAGCCGGTTTAGTGCCATCGCAATCGTTCCAACATCAACGTGAAAGTATGCGTTTAGCAGCGGAAGAACGTATGTCGAAACCGCAACGGAAAAGTTCGACACTGTTGTGTGGTAAAACGACGAAAAGAAAAAAGAAAAAAGGTGCATACAATGAGGGCGGTTATCCAATGTATGCAAATGCTGTCGATGAATATGATCCAGATGAGATACTTACATACGAAGAAGTGTCATTGTATTATCCAAGGGCCAACAACAAACGGCCTATTGTTCTAATTGGACCGCCCAATATTGGAAGACATGAATTAAGACAACGGCTGATGGAAGATTCAGATCGATTTGCGGCTGCCATACCTCGTAAGTTCATATTTTGTCAATAATATTTTCAAAATATAAAAAAGTTTTGAACAAAGCTACTATTTTACTGGCGTTTCAACTATAATACATTTTTAAAGTTTGTATTTTTTTATTTTTTAGATACGTCTCGTGCCAGAAAAGATAATGAAGTGGATGGTCAAGACTATCACTTTATAACTCGTGCCCAATTCGAAGCAGATATTTTGTCACGTAAATTTGTAGAACATGGTGAATATGAAAAAGCCTATTACGGTACCTCATTAGATGCTATACGTTCAATAGTAAATTCTGGTAAAATATGTGTATTAAATTTACACCCTCAAAGTTTGAAAATACTACGCACGTCCGACTTGAAGCCTTACGTTGTTTTTGTAGCTCCACCTAGTTTAGAAAAACTGAGGCAAAAGAAAATACGTAATGGTGAAGCTTATAAAGTAAGTCTAATGATTTTGAATTTTTGTATCTATACATTTATTTTGTTTTGTTTCTCTAGGAGGAAGAGCTAAAAGATATTATAGAGAAAGCCAGGGATATGGAGGATAAATATGGCCATTTCTTCGATATGATTATTATAAATAATGATACAGAACGTGCTTATCATCAATTGTTAAGTGAAATAAATAGTTTAGAAAGGGAGCCCCAATGGGTACCCGCTGCATGGGTCAAAGCACTTTAAAACATTATAGTGAAATTGACTGATTTGTAAATAATAATTTGACTGAATTATTAATTAAAATAAAACAAGATATTGAAACGGTTGTGAATGAGAACTTAACGAGTTTATTGTTAATATGAAGGTGCTAGTCGTCAAATTTCAGTTTCCTTCTTTTTCTTTCAAATTGCATTTTAATTTACATCACGAATAAAGGTGCGCTGTGATCCAAATATAACAAGAAAAAAAATGCTGTTTTGTTTATCTACTAGTTAACATTTTGAAAATGTATTTCTTCTTAACCCTTCTATTATTCTATGAAATACCTATAAAATATGTAAAATGATGTGGTAGCCGGCAATAAGAAAATTGTATATAATTTTTAGAGAGAAAGAACAATAAAATTCGTATAAAAAGTATATTTAAAATATAAAATCGTGTTCTACAAATTCATTTATTGTTTATATAGCTATGTATTTAGCACATAAAGTCGAGATTGTAATTGTAAATAAGAGTTATATATATTAATCTATTTGTCGTAGTTTTCATTCGATTTAAAAGAAAAATAAACAAAACTAAAATCGCTCACACAGAAACAAACACACACCCAAAAAAGAGTAATAATTTTAAATTGATGTTAGAAAAAAATTTTTAAAATAAATATTTAAAAGGAGAGAATGTCTTATAATTTGTTTTATACAGTGTATTATAATTTTACTACGATTATATTTTTTAATTACATAATAATTATTTGTAATTTTTATCACTAAAGTGACTTATTTTTTTTACAATATTATATATAACTACATACATATATGAAATTATGATAAATACATAATCATATTATATGTATACTTTTTATTTTTATGCCTATTTATTTTTGTTAATTGTTTAATTACTGTGTATTGTATATAAAATTTAAATAAAAACAAATTCAAAAGGAAGATATATCAACTGTATATAAAACAAATAAAAAATAACAGAAATCGGACCCTATGGTGTCTGTATAGTGTAAAATTCGTGTGTATAAAAAACAAAAAACAACAGTAAATGACATGAAGTTGATTTAAATGTTCACTTTTTTTAGATTTTAGGGTTCTTTTCCCTATTCTATTATATATTTTATTATGTATTTAGTTAATATAAATATTAATTGTTTTAGAATCTTATATAAATTCCAGATAAAGTAAATAAATATTTCTCATTAAACGACTTTTATTCGTTTCGCTCCTTTAAAGTTAAAGATTTCCAGTTTATTAAATATCTAAGATAGATGGGTTATAAAAAATACGACGAAAAACATTTAAAATTGTTTTATTAATCATGTTTCTTATCGGAGGCTCGACAAGATCATGAAATTACATAGGTACTAATGTTTAAGAAAAATTATAATTACAGTTTTTTCTCTTCATATAGCAAAAAAAGTTGTTTTTCTCTTAAAATATACAAATATAAAATAATTGTCCTATTTTTAGATCCATTAAATATATGTTCAATAATTAAAAAATGAGCACTTTTTTGTAACCATTAAGAAAATGATAATAGAAATAAATTTGAGCCAGATACATTTTACATGATATTACGTAATATATATTTTATATAATATATATCTTTTTATATATAATATTGAGCTAAGTTTAATAATTTATTACTGATTCTGTTTTGTTTAATATGGGTAGGAGGCAGAGAGGGTACAAAAAACGGAAACCATTTTTTAAATTTTTCCTAAAAAATAGGAATTTGTTTGGTTTTGTTGTTGTTCTTTCAACACGAATCTTCATTTAAATTATTGACTTGTATATTCACTCACAAAAACAAACAAAGAATAACACTCAACGAAGAAAAAATCAGACACAGTTTTATACATATACATACATATATATATTTTCATTTTATGTGCGTGATTTTCTTTTCGGAATTATATGGTAAGTTAAATCGTTCGAGCCAAAAACGTTTCAACTTACACATTTTTATTTGGTTGTTTGAGAAGAAAAACCAACTTTTGCACCATTTTTATTAAAAAATAACGTGTAATATAAATATTCCCATATTTTTTCCAAATATTTATTTTTACACGTATTTTGCGAACGCGAAACCCTTATCCAAATCAGTCTTACAAGTTTTTATGTGTACGTGTGTGCTTTTTGTTAATAAACTTTCATTTTTTATTATTATATTATAAAAAATATTTTTCCTAATTATGACACAACGTTTACAATTTTACTTTCTAGGTATAGATTTTCTTTTTTGAAAAAAAAATCTACATAAAATCAACAAAACAAGAAAATTGATAATCAGAAGGGACAGAAGTTTTAGTGTGACTTGCTTTTGTGTATATGTGATATGAGAAGAAGAGAGAGAAGAGAGGAGTTTAATTAATAATTATAAAACCAGAACATTTTTCTTTTTTGTACACTTTTCATAATAATAAATTCATTAAAAATTAATGCCATATTATGTATATAAAATGTACAACAATATAACAAATATATTATATTTCTTCGTTTTTTAATAAATGCATATTTAACAAGATATGTAACATCTATAATATAATAAAGTTCCTTTCTTTTAATTGTCAATAATAAAAATTTTTATTTATACAAAATTTTGAAAGTAGAACAGAGTCTAAAAACATTTTGAATAATTTTTAAATAATAATTTTTCCAATAAATAAATTATTGTTTTTTACTTTTTCTTTTTATTTTAGTATCTATAAACCGTGCATATTAGTAGAATTTTACACAATTTTTAAAATTTTATGTCTAAATCATATACGTAATCCGAATTGTTTATTCGGATACTTTTTCTCATTTTTTATTTTTTATTTTTTTTTTGATATATATGTATTTATGTTGTGAATGTTTGAAAATCATTAGAAAAATACAAAAAAGTTTCTCGAATATCTTGTGCACTATTATAATATTTTTTTGAGAAAAAAATGTGCCAAAACACACTCTTATTGTCAGTCATCTTAATTTGACATAAAAATCTCTCTGTTTGTTTTTTTTTTATTAATAAAAAATACTTATTTCGCTGACTGCTGCTGTTGTTGTTCCAATTTGTGCAATGGAGTTACTGATGGTGAACGTTCCAATTCTGGTGTGACAACTGTTTCATCACAATTTGAACTACACGGCGTTAGAATTGTTGGAATTAAACTGGCTACTTCTGGACTATTAGTTCCTGCTGTCTCCTCGTAGACACGATCCTATGAATAAACCAAATAATATCACAGAAAATTTTAATTTATTTAAAATTATAAATACATTTTTAAAGTTTTATTCCAAAAATAAAAAAATATTCGTACCTGTGATTTGTCATATTTTAAACGTTTCCACAGAAACTGTTTTCGATCACCACCGTTTGTTCCACTACCACTGGTTTGCTGATCATTTCCAGATGATGCTGAGGCTGAATAATAATTTGGATTAGAAAAACTACGACCGGACGCATAAATGTATTTCTTTTTGCCCTTTTTTAGCAACACAAATGTCACTAATACGATGCACAAAAATATTAGACATAGCATGGGCACTAAAGTGATTACGTAAAATAGATTTGAATGAGGATGTTTTTCATTAATATCGTCATTTTTATTTTCAGTGTTGTACAACTGTGTTTGATCGTCATCATTTAAATCGTCTTCATCTATTGGACATTTGAATGGACCAATTTCAGGACATTTCATGGAGACGCGCTTTTGAGGTTCTATAAAAAATTCATGTAGGTAAGTACATTTAAAAAAATGTGAATAGGCAACATTGTAAAAATAATTTACCAGTATTGCAAGAAAGACTTGCATCTGCACATCCACAACTATAGTTATTATATTTAAAGAAACAAAGTTCACTACATCCACCATTATTTATAGCACATGGATTCCAACCAATTTGACGTGATTCTGAGACTACTTGTAAGCCTAAGGCAGCTTCCAAATTTGGTCGTATTGTTGTTATTTCCTTACCAACTACTTTATCTGTACGTAAAACTGACTTTTGATCCCAGTCAGTCCAATATAAATAGTGTTCATACTAAAAAATCGAAATTATGAAAAACACATAGGTATTACGAAAATTCGAATACAACATACTTGAGATAATGAGAACGGTTTTGTATCATGTATACTTAGAGTAACACGATTTCTGCCAAGCAAATCGGTGGTTTCAATTCGTTCACTATTAATTTTTGCATCAATCCAAAAAAGCCGTTTAAGTTCATAGTCAATTGTTAAGCCAATTGGAAAATGAATATCTTTATTAATGATAACAGTTCTTCCACTGCCATCTAAGAATGTTTTTTCAATTTTTGGTTTAACACCCCAATCAGTCCAATATAAATATCCTTTACGTGGATACAAAACTATGGATCTAGGATCATCCACATCAGTACTGATCAAAGTTTTCCTATTAGAACCATCTAATCGCGCCACTTCAATAATTTTATTTCCACTATTAGTCCAATACAAATTATCAGCTATCCAATCAACGGCCACACCATCCACAGATTGTAAATTATCTTTGACAATCATTTTTACATCGCTTGCATTCAACATGGACACACTTTCGATCACATTTCGGCCAATATCTGTATAAAATATTAATTTCTTCTTCCAATGATAATCCAAATCAATTACATTATGAATATGAGTTAGATTTAGTGTAACTTCCCACCATTTATTGTCCGAATCCAAGCTAATTTGTGTTAGAGAATAACGAGTGGCCAATAATAAGAATGCATCTGGTAAGTCCGTGCATGTTTTTTCATCGATAAGTCTTAATCCAGTTGGACATGCACATGTATAAGTTTGTGGATTACGTAGACATAAATGCGAACAGCCACCATTATTCGGGTCACATGCATTATTAGCAAAATTTTCATTTTGAACAGATCGTACATCCATTAGGCCTTCTAACTGTCCTTTAATCACAGTTGGATCAGCTCCATTTGTTTTGTCAGCTCGATGTAATGCTTTCGTTTGCCAATCAGTCCAATAAATATGATTTCCAACCACAACTAAGCCATATGGATGGTCCACATTTTTTATAACTAATCTTCGATCTTTACCGGACAAATCAGACGATTCGATTGTATTCAATTTACCATCGTTCCAGTACAGACGATGTGCTGGCCGATCGATTGCTAATCCGTTTGGCCATTCCAGTTTCTTTGTAATTAATGTTTTTCTATGAGTGCCATCCATGAATGCAACTTCAATTTTTGGATGCGCACCCCAGTCCGACCAATACATAAGTCCTTTATGATAATGCAATGTAATAGCACGAGGCTTGTCCAAATTTTTGAAAAATAACACTTTGCGGTTTCGCCCATCTAATTCCGCCACTTCAACGCTATTTCTTTCACCATCTGTCCAATAAATCTTTCTACCAGTTGAATCAATTGCAATACAATCAGCAGCTGCCATTTCGTGCATTATAATCGTTTGTAAATTAGTACCATTTGCTAAAGACTTTTGGATTACATCTTCGGCTGTATCACTCCAATAAATTTCTCCAGTTTTTCGATCAACGTCTACCGAAGTAACTTTTTTCAGAGATGGTATAGGGAGTACCACATCAGCCATATATGGTACATCTAAAGAGATTTGTCGGATATCTATGCGATGGGCTAGAATTAAATAGTTTAGAGGTCCATCAGCACATGTGCGACCGTCATCCTAAAAGATGTTATTTTCAAATTATTTTATGTTATATGTTTTATTGAAAGTTCTTACGTTTAGTTTGATTCCGGTAGGACAAGCACAAGAGTGACTTTTAGGCCTTAATAAACACAAGTGCGTACAACCCCCATTCTGAGTATTGCAGGCGGTATGAATCATTTTGCGATTGCGATGAAAAACTCGTACATCCATCAAATCGTTCATATTATTAGTTAAAATTGTACGATTTTCTCCATTTAATTTATTCGCCTTTTCTATGTTTAACGTTTGCCAATCAGTCCAATAAATTGAATTTCCATAAACATCTAATCCAAAAGGATGTGGAATATTGTCACCCTCTAATAAAATAACAATATTAAATTTGTTATACAATTTTTTTAAAGGCAATAGTTATTTGGTACCTAATAATACTTTACGGTTGCTTCCATCAAAATTTGCAAAAACAATTGATTTTGAACCACCGTCAGTCCAATATATTTTACCAGCTGAATGATCAATTGCTAAACCATTTGGATAAGTTAGATTATCTGTAGCTATTTGTATACGATTTGTACCGTCCATATGAGCACGTTCTATACGTGGTTTATCACCCCAATCTGACCAGTACATGTAACCACCTAAGTACATGAAATTATTAAATTATTATCATTTGCGAGAATATTTATATTTTTTATTTAGAAAAATACCTAATGGGTCTACTACGATATCTCTGGGTTTACCCAAGTCTTCCCAAATTAATAAACTTCGCATATCACCATTTGTATTTGCAACTTCAATACGTGACGTATCGGCATCAGTCCAATATATCTTATCAGTAATCCAGTCTAGTGCTAAACCCGCTGGAGTCACTACAATTATTTAGAAGTCATTAGTACAATTTTAACAATATAAATATGTAAAAGAATATCTTATAATATAATTCTTACAAATATTTGTTTTGATGATTTCCTCTTGGTTAGTTCCATTCCAATATGCTCTACTGATTACATCTTTTTCCACATCAGTCCAATAAATATAGTCGGTTTTAGAATCCCAAGCAATTGCCACAGCCGATTTAATATTATCAACCGGTATAACAACATCGTACTGACGATTTGTATCTAAATGTTTAATTCTTAATTCTTTCTGTCTAACAAACAACAAAAATTTATCAGGTGTTTGGCAAGATTTCTTGTCTGCCTTCAATTTCTGATCCATTCTACATCGGCAAGTATAAGACTTCTTATTCGGTATACACATATGTGCACAGCCACCATTATCTTGTCCACAATGATTCCGGAATTTTGGTTGCCTTTGTGGATGGAAACTATGTATATCCATAGGAAAATGTAAATTGTAGTGTATAGTTTTAAGACCAGCTCCAGTTTGTTTATTAGCAGTCGAAATGGACTTAGTGTGCCAATCAGTCCAATAAATAGCATCTTCAAAAATGGTTATAGCAAATGGATGCGGCAATCCTTTACTAATTACTTTCCTTCTGTTACTTCCATCGAATTTCGCCGTTTCAATAACATTGTGTTTTGCATCGGCCCAATATATTCGATTAGATGTATAATCAATTGTCAGTCCGTTTGGCCAAAATACAGATTCCGTAATAATACTTCTTCGATTGGAGCCATCCATTTCAGCACGTTCAATTTTTGGATATGGACCCCAATCAGTCCAGAAAATGATCGCATCACCTGGATGGACTGCGATTGCTCGTGGCTTGTCCACTTCGTTTGCCGCAATCACAGCTCGCTGTTGTCCATCTAGGGTAGCTACTTCAATACGACGAGTTCCACTATCAGTCCAAAAGATCAAATTGTGAATCCAGTCTAAAGCAACTCCTCCAGGCGATTCCAAGCCCCATTTTATAATATCTATAAATTAATTGCAAAATTAGTAAAAAATAAATTTCTTCAGAAACAAATTGTGAAATTCGAAATAATCACCTTGTATTCCTGTGCCGTTAATGTACGCTCTTCGAATTACATTCATTGAAACATCTGACCAAAAAATATATCCCATTTCATAGTGGTAATCCAAAGCGATAGCATTATGCAAATGCCTTAATATGGCTGTATATTTCGATGTGCTCAGAGATACCTGTAATGAAACATATTAGGATTTCCAAAATTAATTTTGGGCATTTTTTTTTTAATTTTATTGGTATCTAATGCAGTAATTAAATAGTTCGTACTCGTATAATAAGTAAAATGGGGAACTTTTTTAAAAATTTACCTGTCTAATATCCTTTCGATTGGCAAATAATAACGTCGGTGGTGCACCCATAGCTTTACAAGTTCTTAAATCTGGTCTTAAAACATATCCAGTCATACATCCACATCGAAAACTACCAATTGTATTATTACAAGTTTGCGAACAGACTGGATCTGTTGCGTACATACATTCGTCGATGTCCTCACACCTACATTTATTTTAAAAATTGTATAATTGAGAATTAGTAATTTTTCAATTATCTCACGTATATCCGTCTTTAGCCAACATGTAGCCTGGTAGACAAGAACAAGCTTTCGTTTTCGTACTTGTTGTAATGCACAATTGCTTACATTTAGTACCATGTTCACATTCGCGTTTCGTTGGACAATTTAACTCGTCTTCACCTTGCGGACAATCTTTTTGGCCATCACAAACATTCTTTTTATTTATACAATAAGCTGTAGTATTTTCATTCATTTTTTTACATGGAAATTTATATTGATCACATTCAATATCACATTTACTTTCATCTTCACCTTGGCTACAATCTTCGTATCCATCACACTTCCAAGTGTGCTAATGAATTTTGTTTATTAATTAATTTATTGTCACTAAAATATGAATTATATTTTACCAAAATACATGCACCATTGTCACATGTAAACTCATCCGGTGAACAAGATTCTCCTCTAGAATTTTCACAATTTGCTTCATCCTCTTCTTCTTCACAGTCTTTCTGTCGATCGCAACGGTATCGTTCCGGTATACATTTTCCGCTATTACATTTAAATTCGCCACTACCACAATTGCCTTTAATTTTTGGACAATCATTTTCATCACTCCAGTCCACACAGTCATTGTCTCCATCACATTTAAATTCGATTTTAATGCATTTTTGGTTTTCACATTGGAATTCATTTCCATTGCAAAGGGGCGGTGTTATATCTAATAATGGTATTATAACAAAAAATATAAATTGAACTTGGGTATGTTTTTGTTCACATACCACAATCGTTTTCATCTGAAGCATCGGGACAATCGATGTGTTTATCACATTTCCAACTAACCGATATGCAAGATGAATCACTGCACTCAAATTCATCTTTAGTGCATCTAAAAGACCGATTAAAATTTTTTTATTAGGTACTTCAATTTCGTAAATGTACAATTTTGTAACTTATTTTCAGAAAAAGAAAAATACATAATACATATATTTGGCAATGGGCATTGTGTGCAAGATTAATTTATTTGTCCCAATTTTAACAATTCCAGGCGAAGTTCTTAAATCATAGTTGACCATTTGTGAGATTCTGCTTTTGAAAAATTAAACCAGTGTTTTGTTGATTAATATACAGCTTTATTGTTATCTATTTTTATTAGATTAGTTTTATAGACAACGCGTTTAAAGAAATATGTGCTAAGTACATATTAGTGCGTTATTTATTAAAAATTTATTTTTTACTCCTATTAAATAACATGTATATTTACTTATACGAAGTGAAACATTCAATGTGCGCGAATATAGTTTAAGAATATATTTTGAATTATTAGTGAGTGCTCCAATTTTTATGTTCGAGTTCCGCCTGTCTATAACAGTAAAGAGAAAAAGAAAATTCTAGCACGTGCATTAACAACAGAAGATGACAGAAGAAAATAAAATCAATAACCACATCACATGAAACGCTAACAGATGATTTTCAAAGGCGCAGTTTTGTATTCGGTATCTGTTCAGATGTTATACAGAGCAGCAGCAGTAGCACCAGTAATGCATAGGAACCAATCGATTTTCTAGAAGCAAAGTATGTTTGGTTTTCGTTGCTATGGCAATCAACAATGGACCAGCCAACGCAACTAAATATATTTAGAGTTTTCAATTGAATGGGATAAGATAGCTTATATGTATGTAGGTCTATATGTATAAATTTGGCAAATATGTGCACATTCTCAAAATTTTTGATTTAGTTTAGAATTAAATACTATTTGGCCAGTTTGTCAATTACATAAATAAACAAAATAATATAAATCATAAATATATTCTTACGGTTGTTTGGTGCAATTAAATTCATCAGACAAATCTTTACAATCGTTGTCATTATCACACCTCCATGTTTTTGGAATACATAGGCCGTTGGCACATTCGAATTGTTCCGTAGTACAATTTATAGCAAAACCTATGGTAAATTAATTATTAGAATAGGAGTAGGTGTTTATTGAAATAAGAAGAAGGTACCACAATGTGTCTCGTCACTAAAATCACCACAATCATCATCACCATCACAAAGCCAATCCTTTGAGATGCACTTTCCCGATCTAGGACAACGTACGAAATTTTTGGTTTCATTACAATTTGTCTGATAAAGTTCGGGACAATCTAATTCGTCTTCGTTGCCATCACAATCAGGATCACCATCACAGCTTACAAAGAAAAATTTTATTAAAAATTCTTCTTTTACTGTTTTCTAAGTAATCATTCTTACCGGTATTTTTCATCAATACACATACAGCTTTTTATACACAAATATCTTCCTTTAGTACAGTTTCCTCCACATGTTTCCTCATATTTGTAGTTCATATCAAATGGTTTAGCATCATCTTCTTCCTCAGGATTCTTTAATGGTAGATCCAATCTGTCACGTATAATCAGATCTGATTGACGTCGTGGAGTGTAATATTGTCCAATTGCTGGAGTTCTGTCTTTACCATATCCTTTACCTTCAAGAAAACCAGCCTGCCATGTACCGTGCGCATTGTATGGTGGTTTACCATTATAATATTCATGTCTTCCACCATACAGTCCACCACGATTTGTTATTCTTGTCTTCTGACGAGGCGGCTGCATTAGAGCCGGATCTAAGAATATTGGCGGATAACCGCCACCATTGCGATTATTGTTACTTATTGTTCTACGATATTCATCAAATGAGAAATGCACCGGAAATATTTGATATGGTGACTGTAGAATTGGTATAATTTTATGAGCATTTTGCAGCTGTGGACTTAATGTTGTACGTATGCCATGTTGTCGTTGTCCAGTCGCATATATTGGTTTCGTTCCTGGTGGACGTAGAGACCCGGAACCGTACATTTGTCGGGCAGCACCTCGATGGGGTGGAGGTGTGATTGTTGGTTGTGTACCAAATTGTCCATTGCCGGATACTTCCACTAAAAAGATCCACATTGTCTTTTATTATACCACATTTGCTCGGAAAATACTAAAAACACCATTCGGCTGTATTCGAGCATTTTGAAAAATGCTGTTTTTATATTTGTGTTTCAAAGCACTTCAAAGTATAAATTATTCAAACATCAACAAAAATTGAGCATTTTTCAAAATTTCGAATAACCCATTTTTCGAATGTTTTTAGACTAAATATTCATTCATAAACGACATTCTGCTAACCTTATAGATTTAGCTATGCCATAACTAAACTAAAATTGAAGTAATAAATATAATGTAATTCCAGTAAAATGCATTTGATACGACTTCAGTTTGAAGTTATTTCGCGGAAAATATATTTTTGTTGTTTTCAAAACTTTTAATGTTTCGGGAAAATTGTTTGTAAGCAATTACGAGTATATTTAGTATTTTAGTATTACATTTTTTTCTATGGTATTATAAAAGAGTAAATAAAAATGATCATTTTTGATTTTTTTGGATCCTAAAGTCACGGCGCTGTGTACTTTCCTTGCAGATACAATAATTGCTATTTTATTATAACTTTCATCATTTTTTCTCAATTTGGTCTTAATCTTAATTCAATATACATATTTAGAAGTAAAAACGTATTATTTGTCGTTAAATTAAGCTATAAAATTAAATAATCTAATTTGATATCCCAAGAAATGTAATAAACATTAATATATTATTATTAAAAATAAATAAATTTCCGGATATATTTATTAATTTTTTTATAAGTAGAGGAAATGCAGGTAAAACATTCATTTTTCTCAAAAGAACTAATAATGTAGACATACGCAGAAAATACGAAAATTACATAAATATGGGTAAGTTTCCATGTTGATTCTGAGACTTTGTGGGTGGTTTTCTGAGTATGTGAAAATAACGCAATGAATGAATCCATTGAGAAGACAGAGGACAAGAGAGAGTGTAGGTGGTGGTGGCGGTCATCGGTCGATATTTCACATCAGCATCACTAGCACCACTACTATCCATGTATATGTATAGATATATACGTACATATATGCATATGAGTATTCCACCCTTTTCTTTCCTCTCTCTCGTCCATTTAAAAGTTAAAAAAATATATCAACCAGGAACAGCCCGATTTTGATTATTATTTGAACAAATTGGAACATTATGTTACCTACCTGCGATAAAAAACAATGAATAAATAATACAAATCTTGAATTTCCGATCCCCAAAGGGTAGTAGATAAAATATTTGCATTATTTTAACAATTCATTTAATTTTGCAAAACCACTAATTTAATCAGAAAATTTATTTTAGATGAAAGGGTGTTGTGGAAACACCCCTTCGAATTTAAAATCTTCTCTTATAACTCAACATAAGAGATTTTTTCAGTTCCAGAAAATTCAAAGAAAATGTCTATACCATTTTTAATGGTTTTTGTTAATTTTTCGTTCTTTCTTTTTTTAAATAAGATTTAAGGGGTGGGTCTTGTCAAAAATCTCGTTAACGATCTCTCACTTCTTGTGCGTATGACAAGATGATATAAATTTGTATAATAGAAGAAAAGTCTCTTCTAACCACCCGCTAAACAACACATTTTCTCGCACATTTCACTTAAAAATCACATTTAATTAATAAGCACATAGATACATTCAATATAATTTTATATAACTTTTTGTTTATTCATTTATTCAATGAAATTTTACTGTTTTATATATATGGACCATTATATACTGGATGCTATGAAACTGAGATGAAAATCTCATCCCCACCCTACTTTTAGGTTTTCAGGATGGATGTGTGGAGAAACGCCGGCGCCAGCCAATATAATGCGCCGCCACTGAAACTCGTAAAACACTACCAGTATAGGATATTTCTATTTTATTTTATTTTATTTTCTAATTTGTTTTTTCTATTTGTAGAATGATTTTAAATATAATTAAGATAACTCGTATATTCCATTGAAATGTAAATTTTACACAAAATAAGTATTTAATGAATGAATTGTATATAATAAGGATGTTTATTTTAATCTAAAATCATTTCCGTTATACAATTGCATTTTGCAACATCAGTATATGTATTATTTATAGAAATATATACCGAGTATTAAGGGGGCCCTCTGAAGCGAAGTATAGGATCTCGGCGGACTGAAGCGAGGAGGGTACATTCAGTACCTAAGAAGTAGATTTTATTAGTTTGAGAGTTATTTTACACACAGTTCACCACTGCATAAGAAACTGCCTATTTATCCTTAATTATTAACAATTATCGACAATTTGTTATACTTTCTTTTCAAAGAACAAATCTCAAGAACTAGAGACTTTTTACGAAAAATTCGAGTTTTGTTATATTCTCAGATATATTGTCTAGTTCCTAAAGAAATCTGATTGCGAAAGGACGTAAGGTATTTGAGATATTCGTATCTAAATTTGATACTTTGTATAGAAAAAATATAGTCATTTTTAAAGATTTTTTTTCATAATGTTACAATTAATTTATAACATTCATAATCCTTTAGGAACTAAAGGCAACCTTCCTTAATCGAATGGTATTTTTTTTATAATTTTACCTAATCTAGAACGGAAGATTTGTTCTTTGAAAACAAGTGATGATGGCCTATTCTAAATGCATTGTCAAATCGCTTCAGAGCGCGGCCTTAACTTTACTTCATTAACTGAAATAAGCGAAATACAGTCTTTTGATATCCGCATACGTTCATGACGCCCTTTTTATAATTAATCTACTGTACGAGTATTAAGAGATTTATCGACAAATTTAATAAAATTTCTGAGCCATTTAGTGTTCTATTAGAAAAGATGTCAGATTTTTGTTCACTAACGAACAAGAAACGTTTCGACGAATGAATACATTCATTAAGAATATTTTAATGTCAAACACTGTAAGCAAATGACCAAATTTCTTAAAAAAAACAAATGTTGTGTCGCTTAGCAGAAATCTAATAAACATTGTATATAAAAATTTGTGTAACAATAAAGAAATTAAAAATTATAATTTACGATTACGGTAACTTATTAAATTTTACTAAAAAATTGAAAATTCAAGTGATTACAAAT
>SSSI01002587.1:0-19768 GCA_004796505.1 Oryzaephilus surinamensis
TAACAAATTAAGGAAAAAAGATAAAAATCTGAAAAAAATTTTAATTTTAAGGATTTTTTACTCGGTTTTTTAACACGGTCTATCGATTTCTGAAGTCAAATCTTATATCCCTCTCTCTTGCAACTACCCCATTACAATTTGTGACGTAGCATCAAAGATATAGCGAAACTACTATATGTATGTTATATGTCCATTTATTATTACTACATTATACATACAATATTGAGTATTATTTTTTACGTCCCATATAGATTGTTTGATTTTATTGTACGATACTTTGCTCCTTGTCTGGATTTTTAAATTTTAATATAGGTATGATGTTCATGCATACTTCCTTTTTTTACTTACTCATAATCATAACTAAACCTGTTTTATACATATATGAATATCTGCCCTTCATAGGTTTTACTGGCAAATATTGTTGAAAATAATGAATTTTCAAAAAATTAATTGTGGCACGTACCATGAAGTATACGTTAAAATTCAATAAAATCAATCAATTCTAGGATGTTTAAGGCATTGATTTGTTTCCACATATTCTATACTATTGTATTTTTTAGATACAATGGAGTATAAAAAATGCGCACTTGGAGTATTACCGACACAAATTCCGGATTCAAATTTAAATTCATTTATTTTTTAAATTTTGCTTTACTCCGGTAAGTTTAAATTTAAAAGACGTTTTTGAAATAGTTATTAAAATCAATATTATCTTTAAATCAATTTTAAAATGTGCATTTATTAAGTTAAATGTGCATTTAACAGCATGTCTATATACCCTGTCAAATTACTTATGTTAATTAAAAAAAAAAAACAAATTAATTAATTATTAATAAATAAAAATAATTTGTATTTAATTGTTTTCACAATTTATTTTATAAAACATTAATTCAATTGAAAAATTCTGGAATCAAATTGGTGTTATCATATTAAGAATATGTTTTTTAAGAAAACTGAATCTACTACTCCTCATCATCATCCATGAAACGAAATCGTTTTGGTGAAAAATCTTCTTCACTTGATTCATCTTCATCGTCAAATCTGTTACAAAAATTATAAAATTAGACATTTGTGTTTTTGAAGTAGGTAAATAAAAATTTTAAATAACCTCTTCTTTCCTTTTTTGCCTTGCTTCAAATCTCTATGAATTCTTAGAATATTATCTTGTTTTTCTTTTCTGTTCTTAGATTTTTCATGAGCAAATTTTATGCTATATTTTACTTTTTTTCTGGGCACATCTAAATTTTCTTCTTCGTCATCATCATTATCAGAATCGTCATCGGCACAAATATCATTCGAACATGTTCCTTCATTAATATTAGAATTCTCTATATCATCTGCATCTTCATCTTCTACTGTGTTTTCTTCATCTGATTCTTCGATAGATTTTTTGGTTAATTGGTTTCTCTTATTCTTATTATTTTTATATTTTTTTCGGTACGATTCATCTTCATCGGAGCTATAATGGTCGTCTCTTTTATTTTTATATTTGGTTACAGTTTTATCATTAATTTCTTTAAATTTTTTTCCGTTATTTACTTTTTTATATTTAGTTTTTTCCTCATTTATATCGTACTTTCCATTACCTACTTCTTCATCTTCTGAACTGGTATACTCATTCCATTTATTGTGTTTTTTTAAATTTTTTTGAGTTTTTTTATCTGCACTGTTATATTTTGAAAAGCTTTTACTTTTCACATCATTATCATATTCACTATTTCGTAATGAAGGTTTGTACTTTTTTAAAGACTTTTCTGAACTGGAGTTATTTTCATCATCGTCATTAACTTTTATCTTATTTTTTCTAGGCTCAGCATTAACTAAATCAATTGTTGCTAAACAAGGTATTAGCAATATAGTAACAATTAGAAACCTAAAAAATAATTCAAAATCAACCACAAATTGGAGGGAAACACTAATAAATAAGAGTTATGTTTATTTACCTCATGATGGTGAAGTGCTTTTCGAATTTCTGAAACGAAAACACCGTTTTTAACGACAATATATAATATTCATAAGTATCTATTTGCTTTTTAGATAAGAATTAATAGGACTAAGACAATTACTTAGGTATACCTACTTATTTAGTATTTACACACCTCTATAATATAAAAATGTAATATTTACTGGAATTTTTCTAATTAAATAAATATGTAAAATGTTAAGAAACTTTTACAACAACATCCTTATTTATTTGTAATTACATACGTGTTGTATTATTAAGATTAAAGAGTCTGTAACATAAGTCCATAAATAAAATAGTTTCACAATTACTATAATATGTACAAGTATAATACCAACTCGTTGGAATGGAACTAAATGTAAAAATTATTAGGTAATCTATTCAAGGGATTTTTGTCCACACACATTTTTATTTCTAGATAGATATATCGCAAAGCCAAAAAAATGAAAACGTAATTTTGATAATATTAGAAAAAAGAAAAACGTATGAATATACAAGTATATACACATATAAATATATAATGTATAGAAGTGTTATATACATTATTTTTAAAACTGGCACACCAATTCAATATTGAAAATGACGTGCCGATGCCCAACCATTATATGTTCACAGTTCTATAAATAAAATTTTACGTACCTACCTATACGTTTAAAATAATAGCAAGTCAGAGTTTTCTTAGTAATTTCATTTTGTATATGTGTTTTTCTAGACATTTTTTTTATTGCGTAAGTTACAAAATAACAAAAAAAGTCCTATTGTTTTTTTGTAAAAACTAATCTAATAAGTACATTTAATCACTGTTAATGTTGTTTGCTTTTTAAATACTAAATTTCAAAATATTTTTATATTTTTAAAAATAACAAAGTTCAGATTAGTGTACCTACTTATTTTATATGTATTTATAAACACTTAGTAATTTTACACAAGAAAAAAATCTTGCCAAAATATGTTTAATATATGTATTTTAATTGTGATGGTTAATAATAAGAATATCTATTTTTATATTACTTTGTTATTGTGGCGATTTGGCTCTAAATTCTGTAAATTTTTATATAAATACTTTAAGATTCTTTTCATTTGCCAATAATTAGTCTTAGGTTTATAAAAAAGTTCTTACAAATAATAATAATAACATAGCAATAAGGAAACAGTGCCAATTTAAGACGTAGTTTGTCTACAGCTTCAATAATAACAATGGGTAATACGTCCAGTATCGTTTTCGAAGAAGAACCAGTTGATATTTGGTGGAACAATATGGATCAGCAATCCACAAGAGAAATTGATAATATTAATAACGTTTCAACAACCACTGTACGTCAAATGAGTGAAGAAAATGTGGAAAAATTAAATGAATTCAAATTGGAATTGGCTAGAAAACATGAAAAACGCAGAGAATTAATAGCAGAAAAGAAACGGGAAATGCAACAACTCCGGGAAGAATTGTTAAAATTGCGTAAAGAAAATGAAGAATTAAAAGAGAACAACTCATCACGTTCTGATGAAGACTTAGAAACTTTAAGGCAAGAAAACATTAGCTTAAAATTACAATTAGAACAAGAACGAGAAAATAAATTAAATTATGGGACGTTATTGGAACAAAATAAAAAATTGAAGATGAATATAGCTGAAATGCAACTAGAATTACAAAATTTGAATTCTGAAATTGTTGATTTTGAGAAAGAGAGGCAAGACTATAAGGACCATGTCGTCGCTCTTAAAGATGTGATTGCTGTTTCAAAACAAATGTTATTAATCAGGGATGCTCAATTAAAAGAGGTACGTATTAAGCATATCAAAAAATGAATATTCTTTTATAGTTACATAATATTACATTTGTATATGAATGTGTCGTGCATTTAGCTAAAGAAAAAAATTGATGGTATTGAACAGTCTTTATCGGGAAACGATTTAAATTTGCTCTCACAAGATTTGCGAAACGAGTATGAACGTCAACTGCAAAATATTCGAAATTTAAGGACATTATACGAAGAAAGACAACGACTTGATAAATGTGAAAAAGACAAATTGTTGGCAGAATTAGAACAAATAAAAAAAGAGCTTGCAAATGCACAAAATGTACACAAGTGAGTTTATACTGCATGCTTTATTCATATACTTAATACGAGTTAACATAAAATATTGCTTTTATTAAAATGTATTTCATTTTTGCATCAAAATCAACTTCTTGCCATAATCTCTTATTAATTAGAAATTTTTATAGAGAACTGGAGGAACATGTGAATTCACTAAAAATCGAAAATTCGAACAAGTACGACAAAATAAAAAGTTTAGAATCAAATCTAGGTTTGGCAAATGCGGAAAGTCGACAGTATCAATCCGAGTTAACTGTAATAAATCAATTATTTTCGGAACTATTGCTAGGCTTTAATAACACACAAGACATTAACTTGGATAAGTTGATGCAGTTGTTAGAAGAACATCATGATTTGCTTCAAAATATTGTAATTAATGAGGAATCATCACAAGTTTCGTCTATTTTGCCAAAACTTTTACTCGATCTGGTAAATCAAGTAAATAATAATAATGACAATGCCAACAACGTAGAAAACGAGAATCACGAACAAATAAATATTAAAGAGAGAACTGGTATGACATGACTATCTAAATACTTAAGATTAAAGTTAAATATCTAAATCTTCATTTTTTAGGTGTATTAAGTCATCAAATGAATAGTGCTGAAGAAATAGTAGAGAATTTACCTAAAGTGTGGCGTGTACTTATTGAATTGTTAAGTCATCAAAAAGCACCTTTTAATGATTTAACTGATAATATAACAACTGAACAGAATCCATGCTATAAAACTATACAGACTTCAAAAGGACCTAGCTCTGTTTTAAGTGTGAGCCAAACATTCATTCGATTAAAAGTACATATTTATATTCTTAATTTTCTAAATTTTCTGTTTCCATAATACATGATAAATTCTAATTTTTCAGAATTTAATTTTGGAAAAGAAATCATTGGAAAAAGAAACGAATCATTTAAAACAATTGAACACCCATTTAGAAAACCGATTACAAGATCAAGAAAAGCGATTGGAAATGGTAACCAGTGAATTGTCGAAAACTTGGCATGTTGTAAGATTAATAAAATTCAACTTTACTTAAGCGAAAAACTTAACTTACGTTGAAATTATTTCTAGGTAGGAAAATTACAAAAACAACATCAACTTCTCCATACTCAAGAAAAGATCCTCCGCTATGAACTAGCACAGAAAAGGAAGCTCCTCACGGAACTTAAGCAAGAATTGGAATACAGTAGGGAAAAGTGGCAACAAGCAAGAGAAAAAAATGTCACTACCGAAAAGCAGTGGAGTCAATTGCGAACAGAATTTGCAGCTAGACGCATTGTTGTAGATGATGGCGTAAATAATAATAGTAGTGTGGAAAGTGGTTACAGTGACGAACGTGAAAGTTCCAGTACTGATGAAGAAGATGAACCCGGTTATGAAACAGATGTATTTGAATGCAATGAAAAAACATTGGTTTCTGAAGAAACCGCATCTAAAAATCAATCGCAAATAGATAAATGTGAGATGTTCAATTTAAAACAGGAAAATATTAATAAAACGTCATTGGAACAAAGCGATAGTAGTGACTTAATATTATTAAATACACTTTCTTGTAAGACTGATTTAAAGCAGAATTCTGAGAAAACAGTAAATTCAACTTTAGATAATAGTGCTTCTACGTCGTCAATAAATACACAATCATCAGAAACATCATCAATAAAGGCATCAGATGAAATATTGGCAGCCCGAGAACAAAGATTGAAACATTTGGAAGGCCAATGTAAACAGTTGGTAACGAAAGTTAAAAATACAGCAAATAAAAGCGTTGCTATTTCGAATAAAATAAATCATTTACATGAAATTTATGGAGAAAGTTCAAAAATCAGAGATTCTGCAAATAATGAATACAGTGAAGATGACGAGGAATAATTTTATCCACTGCCAATAATGGAATTATAATTATTAAATATAAATGTTTTTCAAACAATAAATTTGTAACTTTATAAAATAAAAAATTTAACCATATTTTAACATTTAAATTTCAAATATCCCCCATTTTTCTTTGAAGCTAACTTTACACCATTACATAACAAATAAGCAAATGCGACATCTGCAGAGAAGTTCGGAAAGTCAACCAAACTGAACCTAACCTATTTTTCTTGTTATTTTTTTAGGTGGGTGTAAAATTTGCTAGAATTTATAAATTTATTAAAAAATGACTACAGCAAAAGTAGATATGGAATTGAAAAAGGTAATTAATAGGTTTTAGTTCTTATACAATTATAAAGTACATAATTTATTTATAGGCTTTTGTGGAACTTCAAGAAAAGCAAATAGATACAACTCAAAAGTTAAAATTGGCAGATGTGCAAATAGAAGCATTAAAACGCAATAAATTACATGCATTTTTAACAGAAAAGTATGTTCATATTTTATGTTTATATAAATTTTAATTTACAGTGGTTTTGTAGAGAAATAAATACTTTGGACGTTGGCACAAACACATATGAAGCTGTAGGCCGCATGTTTATTTTAACACCCCTCAATAATGTTAAAGAAAATTTGCAAAAGAAACAAAACACCGCTGATGAAAAAATCAAATTATTAGAAAATAGAAAAATATACTTGGAGAATAATTTACGTGAAGCTGCGGATAGTTTACGTGAGCTGGTACAACAAAAGAAAATTTCTTAATAAATGTTTGAAGAAGTATTTTACTATTAAAAACATAAAAATAACATTGGATATATGTTTACTTACCTATGTCTGACCTGACCCATGAGTAATTCATCTTTTAATTAAATTACCAAATATATTTCATTTAAAAAATTTAATTTATAGTGGTTTTTATATATACAATACAGACATAATTGTGTTTATGTATTAAAATGTAACAAAATATTTCGATAATTTAGGTATTTGAATTAAAACCTCATCATCATTGTCTGATTCACTAGTTGAATAATTTAAATCTGAACTGCTTAAACTGTTATCATCAGAACTAAAATCAGAATCAACGTCCGTATCTTCTTCAATGAGATCATCTTCTTTATCAGTCAGTAATACATTTGGAAAAATCTAAGAAACAAAAAAAAGATTCATTTAATTTGAGCGAATTACAACATAAGTAGGTATAATAAATACTTTAACATCTCCAGTTGGTATTAAGGGATTGTGCATTAAATTTACTTTTACACGACTCATCGACGATAAAACACTGTGAGGTAATGAAAGAAATTCGTTATTTTCTAAATGTAAATATTTTAACGTTTTTATCTTCGTTATACATTCGGGTATGTGACTAAAATTGTTTTGGCTCAAATTAATGTGAATTAACATCTGTAATTTATTAAATTTCTTCGGTAATGAATATAGTTTATTGTCTTTTAATGTTAACCATCTGAAAAAACAAAACATTTAAAATCAAGTTTAGAAGCTTAAATAGTATAACAACTTTTTTACATACTCTAAGTTTTTCAAATTACAAAAATTCTTAGGTAATTTACTAATTTGATTGTGCCTTGCCCCAAATGTATTCAGTTTCTCTAAATTACCAATTTCAGATGGTAAACCATTCAGACAACACCCATTCAACCATACATATTCTAAATTGATAAGTTTTTCAATTGTATGTGAAACACATTTTATTGGATTGTGACTTAAATTGATGGTTTTCAAATTAATTAAACTACTTAATTCTTCTGGATACCTATCTAAACTGTTATATTGTAATGATAAAAATTGTAAGTTATTCAATTGGTATATGTTTTGAGGCACTTCTGAAATACGATTATGGCTCATATATAAACAATGTAGTTCTTGTGAATTAAACAATATATCTGGAAATATAGCTAAATCAAAATCTTCTAATGATAAAATTTGAGATTTTGAGTAATGAGCCTTTTCAATTTTAGCTAGCACTCTATTTCTTTGAATAAAATCGTATATTGGGTTCATATTTTTATTTTTTCACTCTCAATTTTCACTTGTCAATACATATGAAAAAAGAAATACAATCAAGATTCAAGACCTTAATAAAAAGTTAACAAATATATTTTATCAAACAAATTCTTGTCATCATAAATTCACGTACATGTTATTAAATTATTATAAAAAATAATTTGTATACTGTACTCAGTAATATAACGATTTTACATAACTTATTTACAAATTAAACGACCATATACATATTAAATATTAAACTAAGCTGTCAAAAAATTATTTTGTGTTTTGTGTGTTGCTGGTTGCTACCAAAATATATTGCAGTTGCACTCGTTCGTACATCGAAATTTGAATAAATAAACGATTTTTGATTAAAATAGTGTTTACATTTATTGTATTATATAAAATAAAATATTCGATAAATTGTTCAGTTACTTAAATGTTTTATCCATAATTTATTAAACATATTTAAAACAAACAAAATTTATGTAGCAAAACATAACCTTAAAAATGGATGTAAAAGGTAATATAATTTTTAATAAAAATTATTACAATTTATGTAATGATTATTTATTGATTCATTAGTACCAGAAGCGCCTTTGTCGCCCATTATAAGAAGGAAAAGTACTGCCAGAAAATACAGAAAAACTAAAAACAAACTGTTGAATATTGTTGAAACTGAATCAACAGAAAATTATGTCTCTAGAGAAAATAAAAAATATCAAAATGTTGTTGCTTTTGAAGAATCACTATTGAAAAGTTTTAGTGAAGCGCCTTTTGAAGGTTTTATTAATGATGAATTAACACATTATTCCAAATTACTATGCCAAATTCAAAATATAACACGAAAACATTTTCCACAGAACCAAAATGTTTTTAAAGGTTTTTCTAGCTATGAAATTAATGAATGTGTGCAATTACTAAATACATACTATGAAAATAATGTATTATTAAAAGAAAAATTGTACACCTCTAGAGAACAGCATAAATTAATTAAAATACAAAAAGGAATTATAACTAATGCTACAAGTACTAATCACGACGTTCATGAAATAGAAACGAATAATAAAATCAAGGAACTTAATAATGTTCTAGAAAAAAATGACATTAATAATCTAGAAAATTGTGGAGTAAGACTTGAAAATAAAACTTATTTAAACAACTCACATGATGTACATAATGAATTAAGTAATATGAATGTAATATGTAAGGAAAATGTTGCAGACTATAAATGTGATAAATTAAACCAAATCTATACATCCAGTTCTAAAAAAACCGTACCCATTACAATGATTAAACACGTTAAGAATTCTGATGAGAGTGATAACATACAAACAAAATTCTTAGGATTTACTAGTGCTTCCGGTAAAATAATACAAACTACAGAAAAATCAGTTGAATATGTGAAAAAATTATTATTAAGTGATAAATACAATAAACAGTTTGTAAATATTGAGAGTACAGGTAATGACTTTAAGAACACATTTTCTGAAATTGAAAGCAGTAAATCTAAAATTACACAAAAAACACCAAAATATGATCAAACAAATGTAGTAGTACAAACATCATCAAAATCTTTAGAAAACTGTAAAATATTAAATAATAGCGAAATTGAACAAATTGAAAATCTTCATAATACTGCTCATAATTTTAATACTAAATCTGAACAGATTCAATGCTATAAAGGATTTATTCATGCTTCTGGAAAAAATGTTAAAATATCTACAGAAACTCTTGAAAAAGCAAATAAATTATTAGAAAATTATTTAAAAGATAGTGATGTTCAAAGTGACGTAGAAAATACTCCAATATCAAATATCAAGAAAGTTGTAAAGGATAAAAATCAAAAAGTTGAAATTAATAAACCTGAGTTAAATTTACAAATATTATCTAATCAAAGTCAGTTTTCTAGTTCTTCTGAAAAATATTCAAATACTTATGTAAAAACAATTGAAAAAGACAATGTATTTTTACAAAATAATTCAAATAATGCTAATCTTTCAAAGCCATACGAATTTATTGAAGATTGTTCTCAAGATTTAGTATGTGCAACAACAACTGGTAAAGATATCTATGTACCCTCTAAATCTCTCTCTCTAAGTGGCATAAAAGTAGAACTGGGAAGTGCAATAAAAATCGATAATGCCGATAAAGAAATCAAAGAAAGTATTAACGAATTTCATAAAAATGAGAATGTTGATATAATTGAAAAAGAATTTACTTCACTTAATAAAACTAATAACAATCAATGTCAGTTTTTCGGTAGTTTTTCTACTGCTTCTGGAAAGATCGTAAAAACATCTGCCGAGTCTCTAAATAATGCAAAAATGTTATTGGAAAATGATTCAATTGGTATCGAAACATCAATTAAAACATTACCATATGATAACTTGTCAATTAACGAAAGCAGGAATTTAACAGAGAAAAATCTCGGGAAAAAAAATTCATCAAAATTCAATACCAGTCTTACAAACACATCTAAAATTTATTTTAGTCAATTCGATAAAAATGGTAACACTGAAAATATAAAATGTTCAAGTTCTTTTAAAACACCAGATAAAAATACTTTTAAAAAACGATTAGGAATTTCTTCTTGCAAACAAATACAAATATCTAACGCAAATTTAGAAAATGCTAAATCAATATTCAACGACAAATGTAGCAGCGTTTCTCAGAAGAAAGAAATTGTAACTTTCACGTCGACACCAATTAAATCTGGCCCTTCATTTTATTTAACGAATTCTCCTGATATGAAGCCTTTTAATGTTAGTGATCAAAATATTACTCCCATAAAATTGAAGTCTTCCCACGCATTATTTGAAAATTTACACGAAAATACATGTTCTAATTCATATATATTCCAAACACCTACCAATATAGGTGTACAAGATTTTGAAGAGAAAATAAAAGTTTTCACTGAAAGAATGAATATGATCCGGTTTCAAGAGAATAACTGTGGATGTAAATCAGAAAAAGAAAAATTGTAAGTTACACACACATATTTTTTATTTGTTTGCTTTTATAAATGTACGGATTTTTAGACCGAACCCTGGAGTATTATTTAAAAAAAAGAATACTAGTAGTAAAATATCTTTAAAGAATTTTGTTAAAGATTCTAGACCTGGAAATGTATATAACGATAAACTTAAACTATTTGCTATAACTCCAGATAACGCAGAAAAATTGCATTTCATTTTGGATGAGTAATAAACAATATAATTTATCATAACTACAAGTATTATTATAAAATAATTTTTAGTGAAAATTTGATTTTTAAACAAACTTTAGATGGATGTGTAATTGTACCTAATACTAATAATAATATAGGTTTAATAGAAATTGCTCGAGGGTTTAAATCTATGATTGGAATTAATGAAAATTTAATTCATAAACTTTGGATTAAAAATCATTATAAATGGATTGTTTGGAAACTTGGTAGTTACGAAAGAATGTTTCCAAAATATTTTTCAAATTGTTTAAACGTTGAAAATATCGTTGCACAATTAAAATATAGATATGATCGTGAAATTGATAAAACTGAACGGTCAGCACTAAGAAAAATTTATGAAAAAGATGATGTACCACAAAAACGGTTAATTTTATGCGTCTCAAATATTTTTCGTGTATAATATGCAATACATAATAAGTCTGAAAAAAAATCAACTATTTCTTTTTAGGTAAGAAATAATTTATATGAATTAGAATTAACTGACGGTTGGTATAGTATACGTTGCATAATTGATGAATTACTTTCCGAACAAATTGCTAAAAAACGTATTCAAATTGGTACCAAATTGATTACGTGCAATGCTGAATTAATTAATTGTGATAACGGATGCCATCCACTTGACGTAAGTTTTAAATATACAGTTCATATTTATATTTATATTATGATACAAATCATTTTTCTCGCTCTTCTGTGGATTGCATCGCGGAAACAACGGCGGAGTTGTCTAAAACATAAAATTAAAAAAAATTAACTTTAGTTGCTCTTTAAAATATTTATTTAAGTAAATTTATTTTTTGTTGTGTAAAAAAACCTGCTAATACACCTGCTTTTTTCTTCCATCATTTTTCATCTACATAGATGAATCTTTTAGAAATTATATCGCATATACTTAAGCTATACTTAAGTATTTTTGCCATCAGCCAATATGTTTCCTTAAAATTTTATTATAGGATTGTTTAAAAAAAGTTATATTTATTCTAAAAATGAAATAATATCCATATATGATATACATATGTATGTATTTCTATTAAAAAAAAGTTGATAAAACATTAACAGCTACCAAAAATCTGAAATTAGTACCTACATTATGAAAAAAAGTGTAATAAATATTTTTTCTCTTTACCATGTCAAGTGATGACCCTCTGATATTATTTTGCGATTGTATGCGAATTTTTTATAATAAAAAGTATATAACTTTAATTATAGGCGACTGATTTGGTTCGTTTAAAAATAAATTTTAACTGCACAAAACGGGCTGCTTGGTATACAAAATTAGGATATCAACAAAATCCTTCACCCTTGATCGTAAATTTATCATTTTCACATCCATCTGGTGGTATTATAAGTGGTATAAAAGTATATATTGCCCGTGTATATCCAATTAGGTATTATGAACGAACTGGAGGAATACAAGGTTAGTTGTCAGAAATTAAATTAGGTAAACAAACTAAATTAGTAATTTATATTGTCTTTAATTAGTATGGAGAAATTCTAAAGCGGAAAAATATGAATCTCAAAAATGGGATATTCAAAGTTCAAAAAGTATTGAGGAGATTAGTGCATTAGTCCACAAGGAGTTTGAGGAAAGAGAGAAATCTAGGGATTCTAATATCTGCACTACTGAAATGAAACATATAACAAATATTTCAAATATTCATTGTGCAAAAACTCTATATGAATTATTATGTAATAGTAATGATGTTCATTATATAGAGGTAAATTATAGTAATTAAATATAATACTAATAAGTTTTTGAATTAATTTTTTAATAAATTTTCATTTAGCAACAACTTAATGCTTCACAAAAGGAAGCAATTCGTAATTATCAGGAAACTATGTTTTATAAGAAACAAAAAGAAATTGAGTCTGCTATCTGCGAACACGTAACCAAAAAAAACATATTAAAAAGGGACGTTTCACCTCTTTTACAATTAGCAGTTTTCGATATCAACGATTTAAATCCAAAAAAGCAAAATCTTAGTATTTGGCGACCAACAGAAGAACAATCCCAGTTTTTTAAAGAAGGCACTGTGTTAAATATATATAATCTTATTTTAAGGTAATTAATTTTGACTGAAAAACATAAATTTTGATGGCATTTTTTAGATGTAGAGAGAATCTAAGTACTACAACAAAAACATTCTATAAACAAGAAATTAAAGAAAATTTGTCAAAATTTAATAAATACAAAAGAAAATTTGTTCCGATTGCATCATTAGAAAGTAACATTTTCACAAATGATTTTAAAGAATTTGATACAGTTGGAATTGTGACTCATTTGAAAATAATGGATAATTTTCAAGAAATTTGGCTATCAGACATTATTGGCAGGTATTGATTGTTTTATTTATTTAAACTCTATTGTGACTATGAGATCTAATGACGATTTTTTTATTCATCTTTTGTGGCTAGATTGCTTTTAATAACTATTTCAATAGCACCAAAATATTGTATTCTATTAGATAAATTAAAAAAAGGACAAACTGTAATAGTTTGTAATTTGACATTCATTAAAAAGAATTTAATTTGTATCAAAGCAAGTGGAAATTTTAATACTTTATTTTCTACATATTCGCAATACAAACATTTACAAGAGGGTTTGGAAATGTTTGAAAAATTATTGCCAAAGGTAATATTATATATTATATAGACAGTATTAGATTTAGTTGAATTATTTCTATCTTATTTAGCCCCTACTTTTTTTTTGTAGAATATTAGTGGTTTATTAAAAAGCTGTGAAGAAAAGATTGTTAATTATTATTTAGAAAACAAAATTAATCAAATTAATATTGTTCCTGATGAAAATGATCCCAATAATGTGGAAATAAGCGATGAAAGTACTTTGGTGTACGATCATATGACAAGTTTAGATCTTGCATTATCTTCAATTAATATTGATCAATTTATATAATAAGTTTAAACATGTTTAACAGAAAAAATGTATTAATTATTTGAAAAATAGATTGTTTATTTTTGCATTTAAATAGAATTTTTTGTGTATAACCAGATTTTGTGAAAATATGAATGGACGCCTCCAGTCGATTTCAATTTATAAGAAGTCATATTAATTAATTTTATTAAGTCGCACGGCCTAACCTTTAACCTCTAAGTAATAATGATCAATCGAAATAAATTATGCGAATACGTCATATTTTTAGTACACTCATTGAATTTACCTGTATACCTTATACCAAAAAAATTAGTAGGATATGACACTGGCTTAACTATTATACCTAAATATTTAAATTAAATATGTAACTTGAAAAGTAAAAAAATCTACATCTTTTGAAAGTTCCGGGTTGAAAGAGTTTTTTGTTGTCGTGGAATCCCCAAATTTTCTAATCGTTAATCATTTTGTGAAAATTTAGTTGTTTACAGTTTTCGATAAAGTAATATTTTATATTCATTATAATTTGTTTTTAACATGTGCCTAATCAGATTCTTCATAACTAACAAATTTAAATGACATTCTCCGCAATATGCTGCTTCATAAATTATAATTAAATATGAAATTCTTTAAATAATGTTTATTCATGCAGATAGTAGTAGGTAGTGTTAAAAATATCACTTCATATTAAAAATAAAACGAAAGAAATGTTTAAGCGCCGGCGTCAGAACCGGTGTGTGCGGATTGTGTCATAAGAATGTTGTTAAAAATAACAAAAAAGTAAATGATACAAAATAAAGATATTTATAATATGAATTATAGATGGTGGAAGGAATTTCGCTGTAATACACATGAGAGGGTTGTTTTCTTGATTCTTTTATAAATGAGCACACATCCTCGTCAATTTATTTGAGTATTTGACGTAAATACAATCTATTTTCAAATGTTGTATGCATATTCAAGAATTTTAAGAGCATTTTACGTGATTGATCCATTTAAATACAATCGCGTCATAAACATGTATTTTCTAGATAATAACTATGTTCTGGTTTTGTCAATACGTTTTCTACACATTACCTTTGCAATATATGTTTTTAAAATAACTATACTTATTAATATTTAAGTAAATTGTGAATTGACATTAAAAAAGAAGAAAAATTAGCATTATAATTTCATGCTGAATAGTATTTTTCTAAATGTACGATCTGTAAATTATAAAAATACATTCAAAAATAAAAATAAAAATCTTGTGAAGAATTTTTAAGATTATAGGAATTTTTTAATAATAATAACTATTTTAAGTATGCATACATGTATAATAATTTATAAACATACTGATTTGTTATAAAATGCATTGTTTAATCGTGTATAGAATGGAATTTTTGTAAGACGATCTCGCTTCGTTTGTTACAAAAAAAAAACAGTATTTCATAACGAACTACATACATACATAATTTTTTTTATTATGACGAAAAATTAAAAATCAATATCTTAATTAAGTATTAACTTACAAGAAGTTTGCAATTTGGGGCATCTTCTTCTGCCAGTTGGCACAGGCAGTTTTTGTTGCATTTTTTATTCGATATCAGCTAATAAAATAATGACCAACAATAAATTATTACTTATTCGTAACTAAAACTACCATATGTGGGACCTATAGGTAACTTTTGGAAAAAATTTTAATTTTAGTAGTTATAGCTTTCCAATGCTCTATTTTGAGCACTTAAAAACGATTTTGGGCCAATCAAAACAGAGGATTTCAAAATTTGTGTGCTCGTTTGGGCACTCAAAACCGGCAGTTGGAAAGTTACTTAAACTTATGTAAAACATAGTTACACAATATTTGGTGTTTCCCAACTATTTCCTCAATTTTCACTCTTAGGTACCTATCAAAATCTTAGGTAAGTATATTATTTTTATAGGTACGCATATACTCGTATGTATTTTGTATGTGGTATACGTATATAGGTACCTACCTTTTGTTTATTATTTATGTCTAGTGTTTTACTTTTCTAAACTGTTTTAACTGTGGTTATTAATCGAAAAACCCTTTTTATTAAGACTTTTTAATAACTATTTGTTTTTAATTGATAACCTATTGAACTGATAGACGTGAAAAAATGATCGTAAATAAAATTTTAGGGTTTTTTCGGTGCCAGTATTGACAATTTTATGAGTCTGATGGCACTCACACAAGTTACGTTATTATTATTATATTGATGTTTACCAACTGATAAAATTATGCTACTGTATGTACTTGATAATTAAAAATATTATTGTATGTAAAGCAATAAAACAGATCATTAAAAATTTTAACATATTGGTTTTGTAATTTACCCTATTAGACTTTTGATTTATATATTATGTAAGTATATTAAAGATCTTTAATAAGTTGCTTTTAAATGAAAAATAATAAATGCAATAGATTTTCCATTTGTTCAGTATTCTAGTCTTGTCATATATTTGAAAACTGTACGTGTTACTGCGTGTGTGAGAAGGTATTAGGTACATAAGTTATATTAAACTTAATCTTAACATTAATTAAAACAATCTTAAATCTACGTACGTGTTTCCCTACTCTACTACATATTTCAGCAATTAAAAATTTTGAAATTTAAAATTTTAATACAAAACTAGATATTTCAATTCAGTTAATATACCATTAGCCAATATACCACATAATAAACTATAAATGCATGATATTTTCTTCGTATATAATAGATTTCGATGTATATTTCACTTACATGTCACAATATTTATATATGTGGATAATAATTAATGATATACACATAAATGTATGTGCGTGGTAGTTATATACTATTGAGGCGCCATCATCAGCCGATATAAATCTAGAAGGGAGATGAAGTATGGAGCCGAAGAATGCAATCAGATGTTGATACATGTAATATGTATGGAGTCCATGCATGGAGTGTGTAAGTATATGTAATACATTAATGAGTGAGTGAACGTGAGACGGCGGACGTGGTCAAGAAGTCAGTCAGTTGCAACAACTCTAATTACCCATTGCAGAGAAACAGTCTTGGGGACACCAATAGAGAGATATATGACTGATCGTGGCGCCGTACGCACTCTACTCGCGCTCCATGTAAGAAAATTTAGGCGCCAGCACCCGACCACCAGTCACAATTCAACCAGTACACTATTCGGCCATAAAATATAAAACTTCTTATATTTATATGTTTAATTCAAGACTTTTTGCATAATTTTCATCTAATATATAGTAAATTATTAATACTTCTACTTACTACAATAATAGTAAAAAATAAACAATACGCTTTTTGCGATCCAAAAGTGATGGTCTTATTTTTGTGCTGTTGAAAACAGTTTAAGTGTTATTGGGGTGCGATTTAAATGCAACAAATTATCATGTCTGCATTATTATTGTCGATTATTGGCTTATCAGTGGGCACATCACGGTGTCCAATGTATCGTGAAATTTTGCCATGTTCTTGTAAAAAAGATCCAAGTCTTTTCACGACAATAGATTGTCAAAAGATGACTTCTTACGATCAAGTGGCGAATATTTTACGTGGACATCTTACCCCCGCAGACAGGGTGTCGCTACGACTGGCATTCTCCAATCTTAGTGATCTGCCTTATCGAAATTTCAAAGAACTTAATATGACCATCGAGAATCTCAAACTCAATCATGACAGCATAAGGTAATTAAGTCTTCTTTCTGCGAATCAAAATTAGAAATTTGAACCATTTTAAAGATTTTTTTGTTGTTGATAATGAAATACCACCAATAGTTTATTACTTATTTAATATTATCTGTTGTCGTCAGAAACAAAGCAAGTTAAATATAGAAAAAACTTTTTTTAAAACTCAATATTTAAATTGTACCTTTAGGCCTTTAGATCAGATAGATATTTGAATCTGTACATATTTAATAATTACCTAGGTAAATTTTGTAAAGGGCGAAGAAGCCACATATTACATTGATCAAGATTCAAGGTAGAACAAAAAAAATATGTATAAAATGGGAGTAATTTGTTAAGAATGTACAAATAGCCAATGCGATAAATAATTGTAGTGACAAATGACAGTTAAAGAATTGATAAACCTATGACCTTCTCTTATAATTCAATTATATGTGAAATAACGTCGCCTACTTGATTTATTTATTTCGATCGTTATCATTATACTTATTATGTAGTTAGTAAATTAATTTTCTGGGAATTCAGATTTCAAAGTCCCTAATACTTGATTTTTAAATTAACGTACATAAATGGACATTAGCATAAATCCATGCTAAATAATAATTCCTAATTTTTTATTTCGCAGAACAGATTGTCTGTTTTTATTAAACCTAACATTCTCCTAAAAAATAACATTAAAATATTTCTAAGTAAAATTGTCTTTCAAAAATTGTACACAAATTTATTACAGAATTAGGTATTTAAAAAATTTATATAATTATAATTCATAAACAAATAAAATGCACTTAATAGGAAATTATGGGTTAAAAACTACTTAATAGCTTAATACATAGGAGTATAATATATAATCGCACCAAAAATATGCTGAATATGCTCATTGTCACGATATAAAACTTTTATTATGGTTATTGTAATAAACTTATATGTAGATGTACGTAAATTGTCTCTAAATAGAGTATACATATTTGTATTGTTATATTAAATTTAATTTTTTCAAACTGAATTTTTTAAAGTGCTTTTACAAGATTAGATTTTTGAATTCGAATTAAAATTCTCAAAATGTGCGAAACGGCAATGTATAGAATCACAGCAATTAGAGTATGTAAAAACTTAAAATTTTATTGACGATTTTATAATTAATTAAATAAGGATCAAAAAATTAATATATTTATTAATATTATTATTATTTTTATCATATCTTAATAAATAGTTGAGGTATGGCTAATGGCTTAGTACTTTGTAGCGGAAACAGTGAAGAGTTTTATTTTGGGTAAAATCCAAATTGCGATCTCGGAAAAAAAATCAATTTGACACTGCAGGTCTAAATTTTGAAAACAAAGCCAATTCGATTCTTAAATTAAATTAATCATTTAACAAAAACTAAATACATAGCTTTGTAATAAGAGCATAAAAGCACTCTTTTTTTGTATGTGAAAATCATACTATTTTTGCTAAAGCTAAGATAATTGTTCTTGTCCTGTAATAAGAATTGTCGTTATTATTATAATTTTTGCTATTATTATACGAGGTCTGATCAAAAAGTAAGGTGACTACTTGATTTTAGCGGGTTTCTACAGTAGATTTTTTATTTTTTTTTGTTGTCTAATGTTGAGACACTCTTCGTGAACATATATTTAAAGTTTCAGCTAAATAGCATTTGTCGTTTTTTTGTGAGAGGCATAAATCTTAGAAGTGTTTTGCGAGATCGGCGATTTTCTGTTGTAGAATAAAATGGATCAACGAATTTGCATTAAATTTTGTGTTAAAAAATGGAATTAAATGCTCCAAAATACTTGAAATCTTGAGAGTGGCATACGGTGAATCTGCTCCGAGTAAAAAAAATGTTTATAAGTGGTATAAGCTCATCCAAGAAGACCGTGAAGATGTTAATGATAAAACTCGTTCTGGACGCCCCAAAAAGTCAATAACAGATGAAAACGTGGAAAAAGTGAAGAAAATAGTATTGCGAAATCGTCGAAACACTATTAGAGAAATGTGGGTATCTCGTTTGGTTTGTCTCAAGCAATTT